>VZQC01015306.1:0-25451 GCA_009823505.1 Rhizomys pruinosus | reverse complement strand
AAAACCACTTTAAGATATCATCTTACTCCAATAAGACTGGCTAGGATCAAGAAAACAAATGATACCAAGTGCTGGAGAGGTTGTGGGGAAAGGGGAACACTCATCCACTGCTGGTGGGAATGTAAACTCGTACAGCCACTATGGAAAGCAGTGTGGAGAACCCTTGGAAGACTTGGAATGAACTTGCCACCTGACCCAGCCATATCACTCCTGGGCATGTACCCTCAAGACTCACCCCACCACAGAGATACATGCACAGCCATGTTTATTGCAGCTCTCTTCACAATAGCAAAGAGCCAGAACCAACCCAAGTGCCCCTCAACTGACGAGTGGATAGAGAAAATGTGGTACATCTACACAATGGAGTTCTATGCAGCAGTTAAAAAAAGATGACATCATGAACTTTGCAGGTAAATGGATGGAGCTAGAAGATATCATACTGAGTGAAGTAACACAGTCCCAGAAAAACAAATGACGAATGGTATCCCTCATCTGTGAATGCTATCACCAATTACCTAATTGTATGGCAAACTGAGCAATGTCAATGTGACCTGAAAACAACTGTGCTCTTATATTGTGAATCCCTTAAAAAATAAACAAATAAAGAAAAAAAGGAAATATTTTTTAAAGAGTCATGATTAAATGTCTTAACGACAGCCATGTATGTGAGTCATGATTAAATGTCTTAACGACAGCCATGTATGTGACTTTGATGGATTCTGAATTTCTCTCTCTCTCTCTCTCTCTCTCTCTCTCTCTCTCTCTCTTTCTGTGAGATCAGACTGGTTCCTGAGATACCTTGCATAGGATGATAACTGATAAAGTCACATGGGTGGCCAGGGCAGTTAAGACATATTTTTACTCTAAGTGAAATTTATAGGCTTATTTGTGAAATTATCAGAAAACTACAGATTTTCAGCTACAAAAGGAAATAAAAATAGAAAGTCCTATATACTCAGGCCTTAAGCATGGTTCACTACAATTTTAACATCCCTATTTATTTATTTTTATTTTTTTATTTTTTTAACATCCCTATTTAAAAGTATCACTGATGAAAGGAATATTGCTTCTGTGTCATCAGCCTCCATAGCAAATGTTTTAACTGTGGTGGAATTCCTGACTTTTGGCTGGTGAGAGGCTTTAGCCTGGGTCTAGGATGGGGTTCCTTCTGATCATCTAATTTGTTATCTTCAGTTTTTATAATACCCATGTTTAGCAACTGGCTTACAAATTTCCTCAGAATTTCAGGTTCTGTGTGAGCTTCTGCAAGTTGACACCCCCCACACACACACACATCAGATGGAATTTGACTGGCTGTGGTTGGCATTAGAGTGTTATAATTTTGAATTGAGTGATAAATATTGGGAGGCTGTTTGTAGGAATAAATTTCACAACAGGGACATAATGAGGACTGAAGACTTTGACCTCGCAACCAAAATGATTAGTATTTATAATGTGAACAAGAGGAGGCATGTGCTCCTCTTGTGACCTGGGTAGATGACCTTAATCGCCTAGGACCCCCCTCTTTGGCCTCCACCCAAGATAGCATATGGATGTGTGTATGCATGCTTTATATATCAAAGTGCTGCAAGCAGCATGCTGTTTGCATTGTAAACAATAAGAGAAATTGAGAAAAGTCTGTTTGTAGTTATTGAGCAATATTCTAGGCCCAGGGATTAGAGGACAAGATTCTCTGATAAAATAAGGGTGGTCCTGGCTTCTACTTCCCCATTGCATGATGGAGAATGAGCAAAGCCCTTGCTCTGAAGCAGAGTTCCAAGAGACCTGAAGGAACAGGTGCCCCACAGTTTGGGTCTACTCTGTTAAAAGGAATGCTCAGTCAGGATGTTTCTTGATTAAAGCATATCTGTAACGTGACTTAGAAAGCCACAGCCATTATACTAGTGGAGAGTGAAGTCCACAGAGCTCATCCTTAGCCTTTAGCCCTAGAGAGGACTTAGAACTTCTGTCTTACAGGAGTCTTGTTGTTGGAAGTTCAGACTCTGGAAAGTCTAGCACTAATTAGGGTGGGGCTTTGGACTGCAAAGTATCAGTTTTTACCTCTAGAGAAACTGAGGACTCCTAATGACACCTCAAAGAATATCTCTCTGGCATCAGGATTGTTTAGGGCTGAAAGCAACAAACTTTCTGATCAGAAAGACAGAAGGAACATAAGTGCCCATTTCTTTTGTGGGGGGTGGCATTTTTGAGACAGGGTCTCCTTGTAGCCCCAGCTGGCCTGGAACTCCCTTTGTAGACCAGGCTGGCCTTGAACTCACAGAGATCTACCTGCCTCTGCCTCCCAAGTGCTGGGATCAAAGGTGTGCACTGTGGGAAGATCCAGTTTGAATTAGGGGCTAGTTCTTGGCTAGCACCCCTCAGGGTGTGGGAGTCATGGGATTCCTCTGACCCCACCCCAAGAGGGAGCAAGCAACATGGCCTAGGCACATGATGCTAGGCAGAGCAGGAATATATCATGGCACATAACCGGGGGTCTGTGATTGGCTCTGGGAGCTGATGTCATTTTGCTTATAAAAGTGAGTTGTAACCCACCACAGAGATACATGCACGGCCATGTTTATTTCAGCTCTCTTCACAATAGCAAAGAGCTGGAACCAACCCAAATGCCCCTCAACTGATGAGTGGATAGAGAAAATGTGGTACATCTACACAATGGAGTTCTATGCAGCAGTAAAGAAAGATGACATCATGAGCTTTGCAGGAAAATGGCTGGAGCTAGAGGACATCATGCTGAGTGAAGTAACACAGTCCCAGAAAAACAAACGAAGAATGGTATCCCTCATCTGTGGATGCTAGTGCCAATTACCTAGTTTTAAGTATTTCCTGTGCAGGCCCCTTGAGCTTTTGTCCAAAGCAGTTGGGAGTGATGCATATTGGAAACAACAACAACAACAGAAAGGACTGCATCAAAGAACTGACTGAAACAGTGAACTTCTGCTCAAAACAGTCAACTTCCCCATGGAGAATATTGAGAAAGACTGAGAAAGAGATAAATAGCATGTTTGGCAGAATGCATGTTCTCTGGAGGGGTGGGGGGATGGGGGGACATGGGTCTAGATTTGATAAAAAAATATACATATAAATAAAGAAAAAAAAAGAAAAAAAAAGTGAGTTGTAAGCCGGGTGTGGTGGCATACGCCTTTAATCCTAGCACTCGGGAGACAGTTGTGAGTTCAAGGCCAGCCTGTTCTACAGAGTAAGTTCCAGGCCAGCTGGGACTAAAAAAAAAAGTGAATTGCAGCAGGCAATAAAGTGAATTCTCTATTACCATCATTACACAGAATTCCCGGCCATTATTTCTGAGTGCATACAGGCAGAAGCAGGTCTGGATTTTGAGTGTTGGGGCCAGTGGGTTGGACAGCGGGCCATCAGACCACCAACCTGGTAATCTGGTGTGGGGCTGGATGGAGTGAATTGTGAGTGGGTGTGGTCTGAAGATAGGCCATCAGCCGTCAGCCTGAAATTCCTCTCTGGAGACCAGCAGTCTTTGGGCAGGTGGGAAAGCACAGCCAGATGGGAGATGTTCTGTTTTCCCAGGCTAAGGACCTGAGTTGGAAGTAACGCTCAGGTTGGGTTATGAACCTCTGTGTCGAGGGGTCAGTTCCCCACAGTGGCCACAGGTGGGCGCTGTGCTCCCCTTCCCTTTCCAGGACTGCATTGTGCTTGCTCATAGCAAGAGCAGCTCCCACAGTGCACCACCACGCCTGGCTCATAGGTGTACATTTCTTTTTTTATTTTAATTTTTATTTATTTTATGTGTATGAATGTACTGTCTGTACGTAGGTTTGTGCACCCATGTCGTGCAATGCCATGGAGGTCAGAAGAGGGTGTCGGATTCCTCTGGAACTGGAGTTCTCCTGGAATTGGAGTTACAGACGGTTCTCAGCCGCCATGTGGGTGCTGGGGATCAAACCTGGGTCTTCTGCAAGAGCAGTTGGCACTCTTAATGGCTAGACCATCTCTCCAGCCCCAGGTGTCCATTTCTATAGGTGCTTCTCTCTCACAGACTCTACTCTGAAAGCAAACAGGCCCTTCCCTTCCCTTCCCTTCCCTTCCCTTCCCTTCCCTTCCCTTCCCTTCCCTTCCCTTCCCTTCCCCCTTCCCCTTCCCCTTCCCCTTCCCCTTCCCCTTTCCCTTTCCCTTTTTTTCCTTAGTTTAACTGTCCCTTTTGGTCACAACTCCCAACAAATTGTGTGTAAGTAAATCTGCCTTTTCTCCTGTTAGGCTTTTATTGGCTCAGTTTGCAGAGTGCTCAGCCAATGAAACTAGGAGGGCAGAGAAAGAAAGCCTTTCTTCCCCTCCAGACATTGGCCTGATCTCTGGAGTGCTGAAAACAGAAGATAAGCCATGCACAGAAAAGGTGACATCCTAACAAAACCCTGGGCACCGAAGGCTCAGGTGAGCTTCCAGATGGCAGAGATCCCAGAACACTGTCACATCAGGAGGATGACAGGTAGCAGAGAGTCGTGAGTCCTGGCTCCATGGGAGAGCAGGAAGCTGTGTCCTTTGGACACTGCCCAGTGTGCTTCTTCTCTTGGCTGACCTTTGTCTGTATCCTTTCCTATAATCATCTATGGCTGGGAATATAAGAGCTTTTATTAAATTCTGGAAGCCCCTCCAGCAAACTGATTTTAGAAACTCTCTAAACTTAAGATTATTGTCAGAAAGGAGGGTGTTCTTGTGGGAACTTTGCCCAAAGATCCCCATAGTACTGCTTTCGTACTTTTTTTCCCAATAATTCAAAAGGTGTGTGCAAGAGAGAGAGAGAGAGAGAGAGAGAGAGAGAGAGAGAGAGAGAGAGAAGAGACCTGTTTGAAGGCCCAAGGAAAACTTGGGCCATGATTCCTCAGGTGCCATCTACCTTGTTTTTTGAGACAGGGTCTGTTGCTGGGCCCAGTCACTGATTTGTCTAGTGGGGTGCCCAGTGAACCACAGAGTTCAGCCCATCTCTGCCTTCTCAGTGCAGAGATTAATTGCCACCATATTTGGCATTTTCTATGCATGCTCTTGGGGAAGAAACTTGGGTGCCCAGCTTGAGGTGTGGTCATTTTATATTTATTTATTTATTTATTTATTTATTATTATTATTATTTTTTTTTTTTGGTCTTTTTGAGACAGGGTCTCCCTGTAGCTCTGGCTGTCCTGGAACTCACTCTGTAGAGCAGGCTGGCCTCAAACTCACAGAGATCCGCGTGCCTCTGCCTCCCAAGTGCTAGGATTAAAGGCGTGCGCCACCACGCCCGGCATTTATTTATTTCTGTATGTGTATCAATGCACTGTCTGCATGCAAGTTTGTGCACCCGTGTTGTGCAATGCTGCGGAGGTCAGAAGAGGGTGTCGGATTCCCCTGGAACTGGAGTTCTCCTGGAATTGGAGTTTCAGACGGTTCTCGGCCGCCATGTGGGTGCTGGGGATCGAACCCGGGTCCTCTGTAAGAGTGGTCGGCGCTCTTAACCGCTAGGTTATTTATTTTTGTATGTGTATGAATGTACTGTCTGCACATAGGTCTGTGCACCCGTGTTGTGCAATGCTGCGGAGGTCAGAAGAGGGTGTCGGATTCCCGTGGAACTGGAGTTACAGACGGTTCTCAGCTACCATGTGGGTGCTGGGGATCGAACCCAGGTCCTCTGCAAGAGCAGTTGGCACTTTTAGCTGCTAGGCCATCTTTCCAGCCCCGGTGTGGTCATTTTAATGAGAACTGTCCCTCGTAGGTTCACATATTTGAATCTTGGACCAGTTGCCGGTGCTGTTTCAGAGGGTTTAGGAGGTGGTGGCTTTGTTGGGGGAAGTATGTCATGGGGCCAGGCTTTGAAAGTTCATAGCCTTGCCCCACCTCCAATTTGTCTCCCTCTACCTCCTGTTTGCTGGCACAGATGTGACTGCTGGAGGTGCAGGGAGACTCGCCTCCCTGCCATGACAGATGCCCATCCCCGGGAAACCATCAACCAAAGGATGCTCTCACTTCTATAAATTCCCTTGGTCATGGCATTTTATAACAGCATCATAAAAGTGAATAATACACAAGGCAAGTACTTTACCAACTGAGCCAGCTCCGCAGCCCAGTGCAAAGGGTTTTGGATGGAGCTACCCCCCAGGCAGAGTAAAAACAGCAATAGATGTCCCAAAGCTGCAAAGTTAAACCCTTTTCTTCTTCCCCACTTAGAGTCTCTAGGAAAGGTTTCCAAAGTAAGCAAAGCTAAAATATTAAATAAATACCCCTCCCCCAATCTAGAGTCCAGTGTGGAGCTGCTGGGTGCTCTTGAAGAGCCCTAGTGTGATGTGCGTTTGTAGAGGAAGCAGTTCAACTCTGAAGGCTGTTTTAGAAAAGAGAACACATGATGAGAAGAGAGCTGAAAGTCTGGCTGGTCTACATAAAACATTTATTGCATTCATCAATATTAAGTGCTTTATGTTCCACACTGCACAGCCAGGCTTTATTTTAATGTGCTAATTTAATGCCATCTTTCTTTCCATTTTATTGAATTATAAAAATGATCCTGTTAAGGCCCTCCCTCTTGACAGAGGGTTCTGAGGCTTCACTCTGTCTGTTGTCACCCTTCGAAAGCTTCAACAACATCGTTAGTAGAGAGCATGATTCTAAATTATACGGAGGGAATCTTTGCTCCAAAATGGCTGAGAAATTCAAAACTGTGCCCCTGTGACTGAGCAAGTGGTCCTGGAACGTGCATAGAAGCCAGAAGCAGTGCAGAGATGGATTCTCTTTTTCTGAGACAGGGTCTCATGAATCTCAGTGGTCTCAACTCCTTGTATAGCTAGGATGACCTTGAACTACTATTCAAGTTAGCTTTCCTTTTGCTGTGATAAATACTCTGGCCAACTTGGGGAGGGAATGGTTTATGTCACCTTACAAGTTACCATCCATCACCCATCACTGAGGGAAGCCAAGGCAAGAACTCAAAGCAGAGATGACTGGGGAACGGTTTTTACCTGCTTGCTTCCTCTCTGACCTGCGCCCAGCCTGCTTTCTCATACGACCCAGGACCACCTACCTGGGGGGTGTTGCACTGACCACAAACTAGGCCCTCGCACAACAATGAGCAATTAAGAAAATGCCTGACACCTTCTTCTGATCTTCAAGTACACCCTACAACACATGTGCACTTACGTACATGCAGGCACTACACTCATACACATAAAATAGAAAAAAAATTTTTTTAATTTTCAGTATTTTCAAAGCTCAGTGTCCCTTAACGATGATCTCCTATAAAATAAAAAAAAGTTAAATACTTTATTTCAAGAGAAAAGAACTGAGCACACTTAAGCAAAACCAAATTCCACTGGTGTATTAGTCACTTTTCTGTTGCTGTGATAAACACCATGACCAAGGAACTTATAAAAGGAAGAGTTTACTTGAGCTTATGATTGACGGTTCCAGGGAATTAGAGTCCATTGTGGCGGGAGGCATGGCGGCTGGAGCTGGAGCAGCTCGCCAAGGGTCACATCTCGAAATGAGCACAGGAAGCAGAGAGAGGGCGACTGGAGACCACGAGGCTTGTTAAACTCACCAAGCCTGCCCCCAATAACGTACTTCCTCTAGCACAGCCACACGTTCTAAGACCTCCAAAAACAGTGCCACCAACTGGAGACAAAATGTCCAAATACTTACAGCCTATGGGGGACACTCATTCAAACCACCACAACCGGTATAGGTCAACATTCAACATCTGGGATGCACTTGTGATCTCCTCCCACCTCCACGACAATGTTTATCCAGTGCTGTTGAGAAAACTTGGGTCCAGGCAAACATTCTGCCCACGGGGCACTCCAGACAGACCTGGTTCCATTGCCTTTGCTAAGATCAAATCTGCCTCTCTTCCCAGTCTATTGACAGTGGAAGAGTTTGTAGGAAGAGAGAGGGAAGAAGCTAGTGGTGGAGAGTTGTCATGTGATGATGCCACTGACCAGGCAACTTGTATTCTCGCTGCTCTTTGTGGTTCTTAAAAAGCCATTCCAAACCATGAGAACTGCCTGTGAACAGCCTAGAGGGTTCTCCCAGAGAGCAGCCTGAGGAATTACATCGTGATGTGCCCAGGCATTTGCCCACCTCAGCGGCAGGCCACTCAACCCACAGTGAGGTCCTTCCAATCATCTGAGAGCTTTCCTATGAAAGATGCCTTACATCCATGAAGCCAGCCCTACCTCAGAGTCCTGTGCACAGAACTCTCCAGCTCAGTGTCAGGACAGCCAGGATTAATGGGCTCAGGGAACAAAGGACCTAATAACATTCCCAGCATAAGTCAATGTCTGCCTTTCATCCTGTTATTAAAGGAGATGAAGAACCCATCACAGGAGTTTATCTTCCCGAGGAATGAAGGTTATATCTGGAGCCGGACCCTTTCCCTGGGGAAATAACATTTGGCCATCTTTCCTGCTGTTTTGCCTCTTATTTCTTGCACTATTTTTCCACTTTGAGTGACACAAGGCTGCAGGAGCAACCTTTCAGCTTCCATGAAAAATGTCTCCAGCTTCATTTTTGTTCTCTCACTATCAGTAAGGAAGCTAGGTTTACTCGCTGGTGTGATGGGGCTTTAAATGATGTTAGCTTTCCCTCAAATCAGGTGAGAGCAGAGTTGTGCTGCCTTTTCAGTTACAGCAGCCCCGCCCCGCAGTCCATCTCCTGTGCTCTGCTCCTCCCTTCCCTGCTTGCCTCCTGACTTGATTCTTAACCAGTTTTGCTCTCTGAGGGATTCAGAGAGTGTTTTCAACCAACTGACAGATGTTTCCAAGAATGAGCATTGTGCCCACCCTTAAGAAATAGCAGCGTGCTGTTCATGATTTCTGACCCACTCTGTGCAGGGAAACACCTAAGCTTTCGCTCCCCCCCCCTTAATATTTTGCCCAAGATTCAGAAAACAGCTACAGAGTGGTGTCATCTAGAAGGGCAGCAATGTAAACCTATGCCAGAAACTTGCTCCCTGTGCCCATAAAACACTGGCTGTTGGATTGTGGCAGCCTGTGCAACTCCAGGACAACTTCGCAGTCCATCTCCGCACCCTGCACGCCGTTTTCAGCTTCTCAGATCACCGGCTGGACATCCCACGCCGAACCCACGCTGGCAGGAGGGGCTGCCTTGTGGGCAATGAGTCAGGATCATACTCCTTAAATGTAAATTAAAGCCTAGCACCTTACAGAGCTTTTTCAAACTGTCTGCCATCTGTGTCTGTCATCTGTCTTTCATGCTTTTAACCTTTAAATATTATCTCTGATAAGATTTTAAGTAGGACTAAGGAGATAGTGATTTGGTATTTTTAAAGCAGTTTCCATAATAATTTGTAGTGTTCTGCATGTAATTGCCATGTTAGGATATTTCTGTGACTACTATACCTGGAGAGTATAAAAATCTAGGAAAAATACCACTAAGTCTGATTTTTAGGGCTGGAAAGATGGCTCAGCAGTTAAGAGCACTGGCTGTTCTTACACAGGACCCAGGTTTGATTCCCAGCACCCAGATGGTGACTAACGACTGTCCGTAACCACACTTCCAGGGGAATCTGATGCTCTCTTCTGACCTCTGTGGGCATTGCACAACACAGATGCACTTACATACATGTAGGCAACACAGTCATACACAAAAATAATAAAATACTTTTTAAAAGATCTATTTTTTTAATAAAAGGAAGAGTTTATTTGAGCTTATGATTGACGGTTCCAGGGAATTAGAGTCCATGTGGCAGGAGGCATGGCGGCTGGAGCTGGAGCTGGAGCAGAAAGCAGAGGTTCACATCTCACAGTAAGTACCATCAAGAGAGAGAGAGAGACTAGAGACTGCAAGGCTTGTTAAACTCACTAAGCCCACCCCCAACAATGTACTTCCTCCAGAACGGCCACACCTTCTAAGACCTCCAAGAACAGTGCCACCAACTGGAGACGAAATGTCTGAATACTTAAAGCCTATGGGATACTCATTCAAACCACCACATTCCACTCCCTGGCCCCCCATAGGCTCCTTACCATATAAAATGCAAAATGCATTTAGTCTAACCTTAAAAGTCCCCATAGTCTTTACCAGTCTCAATTCTTTTCAAAAGTCTATTGTCCAAAATCTCTTAACTGTAAGCTTGATTGATGGTTCCAGGGAATTAGAGTAAAAGATCTATTTTTAAAGAAAGTTCTGCACAAATCAAAGCCCCTATAGATAACAGTTTTAGCTGTAATTTATCATTCCTAAATCTAATCCTGATTTTTTTTTTTTTTGCAGTCCCACAGATTAAAGATGTGTTGCTTGTGGCTAAAGGCATGTTCTATTTGGGCCCTATTCTCTTTATTGTAACAGTATTTTCATTCTCCTAGTCTCACACCTGCACCTGAGCTAATTGCTTTCTTTTGCTTCAAACGGTTTCTGGGCCTCTCAGCCAGATCCCTGCCAGACAGCATTCCAGTGTTCTGATCTGTAAGGGAAGCTCTGAGGGTGATCGGGTGGATTAAGTGAGCAGAGCCAGGAGCTTTGAAGACAGTGGAGCACACAGTGAAAGCAGGCTTTGATGGAAGACGACGGTGACGACGTGCTCCCCCTTCCTCTTTTACTCACTTTCCTGCTACTTTTCTCTCTCCTCATTCTTGTAAAATGGAAAACCTACTCCCAAGCAACTGTGAAATATCTGCATCCCAGGCCCTGCCCGTAGGACATTATGCTGGCCAAGCCCTCCCTGCAGATGTGGAATTGAGATTTTCAACCAAAGTCTCTGTTCCCAGTGCCAGGGACAGTGTTTTTCACCCATGAGTCAATCAGCTTCTCTGTTTTTTGGGTTTTTTTTCTTGTTTTTATTTTTTTCCAATTTGACTGCCAGGTTCAACCTATTACCCTACTTCCAAACATATGTTAGTTGTCTTTTGTTTCTAACACATTAGCCTTTACCAACCTGGTTTCAATTTCAGATCATCACTTCAGAGGTAAGTTTCTTATATTTCCCAATGGCTAAAAAGGAATTATATGTTACACCAGACTAGCCACACCTTGGGCTATTTCATCACTAACATTTACTCCCTTTTCTAATCTGCTTAATTTTATTTTATTTTACTTTTTGATCTTTTTGACACAGGGTCTCCCTGTAGCTCTGGCTGTCCTGGAACTCACTATGTAGACCAGGCTGGCCTCCATCTCACAGAGATCCACCCACCTTTGCCTTCCAAGTGCTGGGATTAAAGGCATGCATCACCACACCCACCAGTTTCTTTTTAAAAACCCCAACAAGCCAGGTGCAGTGGTGTGCACCTTTAATCTCAGCATGCTGGAGGCAGAGACACCTGGAGCTTGGTGAGATCAGGGCCAGCCTGCCAGCTGGGTCTTCATGGATACCCTACCTCAAAAAAGTCAAACCAAACCAAACCACAACACAACACACACACACACACACACACACACACACAACACAAACAAACAAAAAAAAAAAAAAAGGCCAACTGCTCTTGCAGAGGACCCAGGTTACTCCCCAGCACCCACATAGCGGCTAAGAACATCTTTGACTCCAGTTCCAGGGGATCCGACACCTCTTCACCTCTTTGGCATTGCATGACATGGGTGCACAGACCTACATGCAGACAGTACATTCATACCATAAAAAAATAAAAAAATTTAAAATAAAAATAAAAAGAGGTGAATATCCATTCGCTTAATGTTTCAAAAGTCACAAATGATTACTTGTTTTTTTTTTTTTGGGGGTCTTTTCGAAACAGGGTCTCCCTATAGCCCGGCTGTCCTGGAACTCACTCTGTAGACCAGGCTGGCCTTGAACTCACAAAGATCTGCCTGTCTCTGCCTCCCAAATGCTAGGATTAAAGGTGTGCACCATCACACCCTGCGAGCTTTATTTACTTTTATGTATGAGGGTTTGCCTAAATGTATGTAAGTGCACTTGTATTGTGCAATGCCTGTGGATGCCAGAAGAGGGCGTCAGACCCCCTGGAACTGGAGTTATAGATGGCTGTTAGCTGTCATCTGGGTGCTGGGAACCCAACCCAGGTCCTCTCAAGAACAGTAAGTGCTCTTAACTGCCGAGTTATCTGTCCGGCCCCGGTGATGCCATTTTAAAGATGAAACTTGCATCTTTTTTCTTCAAATGCTAGGTGTAAGGCAGTAGTGAAAATCACGTGGATGAGCTTAGCAAACCTGCTAAAGTCAAATCACACAAGACAATGGGAATGTCGTTTCAGCCAGTACAACAGATTTATGTGGGAATGCTGACTGCAGATGCTCTCCTGTCTTTACGTTTGCTAATTGTGACACACATTTTTCAAAACTAAAAGCTTAGTGTTATTCTGGTGTGCCCCAGATGACTGTTAGTCTGAATCTATTCACAAATATGTAGAAGGCAGGATTGCTGTAAGCCATGTAGCATTTCTTGGAGACAGGAGGGAAAAAAATACACCATTTTTCCTATTCAAATATATGTTACAATTCTTTTCAAAATTTAAAAAGTAGAAAGTATTAATTTATAGAATGTGGTTTAGAACCATTTTCAGCCCGAGTTCTTCAGAAAGACCTCTCCTAGGTCAGCTCCGATACTCATGCATATCCAAAACTACTCTGAAACTTCTAGAAGCTCCAACATAGGAAAGTTAGTGAATTTTTAAATCTAAAGTCTCTTTTCCCTGGGATTTTACTTTATCTAACCCTAATCTGTAGCTTTAGCCCATTTCTCTTTATTCTTTTAAGTGTGAAGGAAGAAGAGCTTACACTTTCCCCGTTACCTCTTCATATAACAGTCTTACCTTAGTCTTAAAGTGAACTTGGTATTCTGCTCCCTGCCCAGGTTCAATCTGAGGATTTAACTGAACTCAGTGGAGACTTTATATATCTAAATTGCATCTCAGAAGAAAGCATTTCAGAACATGATGCAGGTTCTTCCCTATAGGGTTTGGCAAATGTGGAGTGCAGGCTTGGCAGGGTCCTTGCTGGGAACTTTAGACTCAGTGCAGAGTCCTTAGATTCAGTGGCCCACAGCCAGAGTCTCCGGACAAAAATGCCAGAGACACAGACATCAGCCAGGAAGTCAGGATCTTAGACAGCCTTGGGCAGAACAGGAGCCTGGTCTCTGTGCAGAGAGATGAAAGGGGAATTATTTTATTCCAAGGGGAATAAAATATTGCCACCAGGGTGTGACCGGCCCTCTTGTACAGGGAGGCACTGACCAGTGCATCTCAGCTGTCCAGGAGCTTCCAGTACAGCGAGGGGATAGCTCAGATGTGGACCCGAGCTTGTTCTACATAAGGAAAGCCATGCCCCCAATGACAGTCCCGGGGGGAGAGTTCATCCTGCAGAGGAACTGTAATAAGGTGGTTGGTCTTTGGTAAATTGAGCAGAAATGCCTAACATTACCCTCACAGTGAACAAGGGAGGGGAGGGGGCAGCACAGGATCACCAGGGAAAATTAGCTTTGGCTCAGAATGAGAAAAACACAGTGCGAGTTCATTAGGAGAAGGTGATATTTATTTTGACAAAGCATTTTTCTATGTTTTGATTTTGATGTCTGTATTTATTTTGGTATAAATTGTGAATATTAATGTTACTTTTTTTAGACAAGGATTTGCTATATAGCCCTGGTTGGCTTGGAGCTCACTATGTAGCCAAGGCTGCCTCACACTTGCTGTGACCCTTCTCTCTCTACCTATCGAGTTCTGCAATTACAGGTAATACATCTAGATCATTACTACTCCTAGAATGTCATAGCATGTCATGTAAATAACACTGATATATATTCCTAGAGCTGAGCTCGAAATGGGTCAGTTCCAGAGATGATATTGAAAAAGCCCACATTTAAGAACTCAGTGTGGGCAGGGCTCCATACTGACCAATTAGGAAAGAGCTTGGTCTTGGCTCTTGAGCTGGTTTCTGCTAGCTCAAGGCTGGGGCTGGCATAAACTCTTTATTGTTGGGCTTAGGAAAGAATGTCCCAAGAAAGGACTGAGCTATGGCGGCAAAGGGGTGCTCTGGTCTGTAACTTACAGAAGCATTTTGGTAAGCTGACTGCCTGCCAAAGAGGGCACATGAGTGATCTGAAAACACAGTGGGGAAGCAAGCTGACCCCTGGGTGCTGAAGCCCAGTCTTGTCTTTCCCAGCTGGTGGCCTTCGAAAGGGTGCCATCTGTAGAGACCACTAGTGTGAGAATGGACAGAGGACGTTTCTGACAGGTGGTTAGGGGAGATTCTGACACTATGGACAGTGTTCTAGTTTGGGCCACTGTTATCTATCAATAGGAACCTTCTGCAAGTCTGTGCAAAGCAGAGTAGGAGCATGGTGACTGACAAGCAGTGTGAGGTGCAGATGGGGGAACCTTAGTGACAGTAACAGCACCACAGCTCGGCCCCTCCAGGCTGATGACCTTCGGGTCCCTCAGGTGTAATGTATACATTAGCACCTACATTGATGGTAGGTGACACGGAGGTCTCTGACAAGCCCCTTTTGTTCAGGGGTTTTTATACTTTTGACATTGCAACTTGACACTGTCATCTACAAGTGGGTTGGGCCACATCCATGGTTTTCCCAGCATGTGTGCGGCCTGTGGGCCACAGGTTGGGTGTGCCTGCTCAGGCTAGCCTGAATCAGTGCTTATAGCAGCACCCTAGGCCCTACAACTGACAAGTTTAAGACCTGCTCTAGTTTGTCTTCAGTTGCTGTGACAAAACACACTGACCACTACCAACTTGGAGCTCACATCTCCTGGGTTACAGTTCATCATTCAGGGAGCCCAAGGTAGGAACTCAGGGCAGGAACCTGGAGGCAGGAGCTGAAGCACAGGCCATGGAGGAATGCTGCTTACTGGCTTGCTCCCCTGGCCCATGCCCAGCCTGCTTTCTTATACTGTACACAACAACCTGCCCAGGGTGGCACCACCCACAGTGGGCTGGGCCCTCCCACATTGCTCAACAATCAAGACAATACTCCATAGACATGGACACAGGCCAATCCAATGGAGCCAATTCCCCAATTGAGTCTCCATCAACCCAGGTGTGTCAAGTTGACACGCACAAGACCTTATCAGGCCAACATCTCCCAGCTGAGGAACTCAGCCTTCATGACCATCTGGAAATATAACAGATCCTTTGCTTTTCTGTCTGGAAAAGTTACAAAACCTTCACTGCCGGAAGGTCAGTAGTTCTGAGTTCTGTTGTCAACCATGGCTGAATTCTGCTTGGGGGCCTGGGCCCATTTGTAAAAACAGCACTTGTATCAGACCTCTGTCAGCTCTGATGGGTCACCTTAGACTGTAGCAATGTCTCCACATAAGAGGTCTTCATCTGATATGCGCCCTCATTAAAAATCTGAAATCCAGGGGTGGAGAGATAGCTTGGGGGTGGAGAGATGGCTTAGTGGTTAAGAGCACTGGTTGCTTTGGCAGAGAACCCAGGTTTGGTTCCCAGCCACCTATATGGTGGCTAACAACCATCCATAACTCCAGTTCCAGGGGAACCAACACCCTATTCTGACTTCCATGGGCATTGCACCACATGTGTGCATTTACATGCAGGGAATACACTCATACACATAAAATAAAAATAAATGTTTTTAAAAATCTGAATTCTTACACATAGCTTACAAAAATCACACAACTTCACTCAAGGTAATTTGGGACGTATGTGGCCACTTGGCCGAATGCTCTACTAGTATAATTGACATTTTCCATCTTTGAGATAACTTGGACTGAAGAGGCAGGACAATTAGCAAGAAGAAACTTTGAACCCACATTCTGACATCAAAATGGCCTCATTAAAGTTTCCAAAGTGAATGAAAACTGCAGAAAAAACTTGACCTTTTGTTTCACCAAGAAGTTTCTTGCTTCCCTCTCCCAGGCTCTCCCCAGCGCCTGGTTCCACAGCAGCAGCCTGTCCAGCTCAGGATCTTCTGTCTTGTCTCTCTTTCTTTCTTCTTCACATTTTCTAGCTCAGTGTCCATCCCCTAAGAGCATGTTACTGTAAAAATACATCACCAAGAAAGGATGAGGAAGACTTTAAACAAGAGAATTTACCCAGGGCTTGTGAAAAAAAAAAAAAAAAAAGACAAATATTTGCCAGGAATTTAGAGGACCAACTGGGAACTTGGAGTTCCAGCTTCCCCGACCTCCGTGGACTTGACCTGGACAGTAGGCTCTTCTGATGTGAAGGCCTGGCTTTGCAATGTTGAATGCAAGATGCAGAAGAGGAGGATCTGGTTTGATTCATTTGGGCAGAAGAGGGCAACAGACAACACTCAACATGAGCAGGGCTCTTTCGGAGGCCACACGTGTGTTTCCATTATTTGGTATCTGGTATGAACCCTCTTGACAAGTACAGCAGAGAAAATTCATTGGTTCTTCTGAAGACAACATTCTGTGCAGACTCACATGAAGTTACTCCCGACGTGCGTCCTTGAGGATGAACTTACACTAGAACTGGGGGATTTGTTTTCTAAGCCAGGCCTAGACTTGGAAGTAGCTCTACTCGTACCTACTTAATTCCACAAATTTTGGGATTTTAGAATAAACAGAAAATGGGCTAACAGCTTTGTAAGTTAAAGGTCTATAACTTTTTTCTTTTTTATTCTACACTTACAAAAGTTACCATTAATTATAATGAACAAACTCACATTTGTCTTATAGTTATAGATTATAGGATATTCATAAAAACACGCTACGACTTTACTCATCTTCCTAAGAGAGCCTCTAGATTCAAAGGACGTGTCATCGGTCCCATCCTGAATTCATGTAATCCCAAAACAAAAAACTTCAGCAATTTCTCATCCTGAATTCTAACAACCTCTAAGCCAAATGGGTTGGTGTCTGGATCTCTAAAGGAGGTCCCACCCAGACCCTGGTAAAAGTGTCCTTGGCTTGGGTCCTCACCTGGGGTTGTGTGTTGGAAGTGTCCTGATTTTATTCTCCATGTGTATTGATTGCACCTGCCCAGTGTGGACTCAGTAGAGTTCTAACCACTGCCACTGCTCAGTGCCAGCACTCACTGCTACCACTCACTGCCACTGCTCACTGCCATTGGCTGGGGAGCAGCTAGGGCAGCCTCTGTTCGGTCTCCAAGTTTTCATTCCAAGATGATGAAATTGCATAGAAGGGATGGCAGGAATATAGATATGGAGCAAGATGACTTCTTCATTCAACTTCTCCATGAGCCAAAGGATGGACAGAAGGGGGCTCAGAGAAGTACAACCCCCACCCATTGTTCAGTTCCAATCTCAGGGTACCTCAGAGCCCACAGCCCTGTTTTGTCAGAATCTCATCTCCCTTGCATTGACCCTTGCATTAGGAATCACCCATGGTGAAGACTCACACTGCTGGCTGCTGTCAGGCTCCTTTACAAACCTTTCCACCAAATCCATATGTAAATTAAGCCCCAGGTGGGGAGATGGAAAGAAATACAGGTAAGAGCAGAAATCAGTGAAAATATTGAAACAAACTGAATAGATCAAGACAGTGAAATAATTAAAAACATTCCTACAAAGAAAACTCCAGGCACAGCGGATTTCAGTAATGAATGCAATCAAATATTTATGGAGACATAATAACAACACTGTATAAATAGAAAACGGAGATGCACTTCTAAAGTCTTCTCTTAAAAACTCAGCATTACACTATTTCCAAAATCAAATACATTATGTTAAAGAAAAGAAATAGAGTCTAATTCTAGACACACAGACATAAATATATCACGTGAAACATTTTCAAAATCAATTATGTATTATAAATACATGCTCTTTCAAGATTTATTTTGCCTATAACTGTGTGTGTGTGTGTGCGTGTGTGTGTGTCTGTGTGTGTTTCCATACACACACATGAGTGCAGTCACTCTTAGAAGCCAGAAGAGGGCATTGGATCCCCTGCAGCTAGAGTTGCAGGCAGTTATGAGATGCCTGACATGGGTGTTAGGAACTAACTAGGGTCTTCTGCAAGAGCAGCAAGCACTCTTAACCACTGAGCCATTTCTCCAGCCCAAATTATATATGTATATGTAAGAAAGCAAAATATGACCTTGTAATATTTGACTCACCAGAATACAAGGTGAGTTAAAAATTAGAAGCTGATCAACCAGTCAACAGAGTTAACTAGATTAGCCTAAAAACCACCACTACCAAAGCACATGAGCACCTCAAAAGAAAGGAAAAGCAATTGAAAAACGTACCCATTTAAATTTTAAGGATTCTTTAAAAATTGGAAATAAAAGAGAACCTCTTTGAACCTGACACAATGTGTCAATATAAAAACTATTAGCATCAAATTCAATAGTAATTTCCTTCTCGAGGCTGGCACATCCTATGGTCATGCTCTCTCACTTCTATTTAATGTTGTTTCAACATGTATGTGCTCTGGAAAATAAGCAAAACTCTCTTCATTAGCATATTACATGGCTCCGTGTATAGAGAAATCCTTAAGACTTATCAAAAAGATACTATAAATAATAAGCAAATTAAATAAGATTGCATTCTACAGAGCCAACATATTTTTTTTTATTTTTGTGCATTTGAATGTTTCCCATGCATGTAAGTACAACCCTGTCTGTTATGCAATGCCTGCACAGGCCAGAAGAGAGTGTCAGATCCCCTGAAATTGGAGTTGTGGGCAGTTGTTAGCTGCCATGTGGGTGCTGGGATCCAAACCCGAGTCCTCTGGAAGAGCAGCCAGTGCTCTTAACCACTGAGCCATCTCTCCAGCCTGATTTTAAAGTTTATATTAACACAGAATCTAGAAAGACCAAATGATTTTGAAAACGATAAACCAAAGCTATTCAAGTTTTACTGCTTTAACTCCAGCCTTGTCATAAAGCAAATTATTAATATTCAGAAAGTATCTACAAAGATAAACAGCACAGAGCCACCACACACAGAGGTGAGCAATCCGTCCTGGGACAGGTTGTCAGAGTAAACGAACGGGAAAAGCCTTTTTCAATAAATGATGTTAGAACTTGATATATTTATTTATGAACTGAAAAGGAAATTTGACTGACTTTATCCCATAAAAAGGATTTCAAATGAATCATAGACTTAAACATAAAGCTCCATCTGCGGTGACGAGAATAAAACGAAGCCAACATCTTTGTGACCTTGGGCTGTGCAAAGACCTCAGGACACAAAAAGAATGAATTTTAAATGAAAATTCTCTTATGGGAGTTCATCCAATTAGGAACTGCTCTTCAGAAGAGATCATTCTATTTATCTTTGTATTTTTTGAAAGTTTTATAAATGTATACAATGAAATAGGACCATATACACTTGCTTTTCTTCTCCAATTTCACCACATCCTCCCTAATCCCCCCACAACTTTATTCCTCCCCCTCCTTCCCCTCCTGTCCCTCCTTTTCCTTCTCCCTACCTCCCCCTTTCTTTTTGATAACCCATTAAGTCCAAGTAGTGATCCCCTATGCACATAGGTGTGGGGTCAGTCAGCTGGAGCACAAGAAACATGGCAGTGGCCAGACCATCAAAGAAGAATGACCACTCTTCTCCAGCTGCTATCCACCACCTGTAGCTCCCCCTGCAGGGGTAGGGTTTGGGGCTCATCTCCCTCATCTATGTGGGAATTTTGCCTGACGTGTGACTGTAGCTTCTGTGAGCTCTTGAGTGCACAGCCTCATCATGTCCGGAGGACCCTTCACAGTGCTCTTCCCTTCCTGGAGCTCTTACATTCTCTCTGCTTCTTCTTCCACACTGTGCCCTGAGCCTTGGCAGGGGTGAAGGGCTTGGCAAAGATGTCCCATTTAGGGCTGAGCATTCAGTCTCTTGGAAGACATTTTAAAAACAATAACAACAACAATTACAGACTGGAAGAAAATATGTTATCCAGTACTCTTCCATAAAATGTGTAAAGTTTGGAAAATATTTAAACATGCATTTTACAAAGAGAGGTTTATAGGTGACCAATAAGGACATGGAAATAGTCCCAATATCAGAGCTGTCAGGAAGAGGACGCCACAAGGCACTTACCAGAAGAGAGAGTACTTCATTGCGAGTGGCTTGTCAGCATGTGAAATGATACAAAGGACTTGGGGAAAAGTTTGACAGCTTCATAACAAGTTAAATATGCTCCAAGATTTTACTCTGAGGTATTTGCCCAAATGAAATGAAAACAAATATTCACAAGAAAATCTGCACACAAACATTCATAGTGGCTTTGTAATCAGCCCAAGTGAAAATAATGCAAATCAACAAGTTATTGGGCAAGAAAATTGACAGTCGTTCCACTGAGCCAGAAGAGGGGAAGTCTGATGACTGTCACAATGTGGGTGGAAAGACAGGCCATTCTGATGGAGGCCACACGCCCAACTACACACTTTAGTATGCACGTTGTAATGAACTTGAGAGAAGAGACTCTTGGTCTATGGTGATTAAAGCATAGATCAGTAGTTCAGTGCCTGAGCAGCTGCTTGGAAGTAGACTTAAGGAAGCTTGTCAGAATATATCTGTCTTCACTCTGATACCTGCATGTGTGTGTACATCTGTCTTCTAACTGAACTATTCAAATAAGTGCATTGGGCTGGGGAGATGGATCAGTCAGTAAAGTGCTTTCCCCCCAACATGGGGACCTGAGTTTGATATTCAGCACCCACAGGAGAAGCAGTGCATTGTAGCACTCAGGAGGCAGAGATGGGGGATCCCTGGGGCTCACAGGTCAGCCAGCCTGGGTTACGAGGTACACTCCAGGCCAGTGAGAGGGTGTCTCAAAATTAAAAAAAATTAACTAAGGTGGAAGATATCTCCTGAGGAACACCACCAAAGGCTGAACTCAGGCCTACACACACACATACACCACACACACACACACACACGTGCGCATGCCTGAAAGTTCACATGCATGTATGCATGATGCATTAAAAAGTATCTTCTGATTTTTATTTTATGTGTTTGAGTGTACTGCCTGCATGTGTTTAAGTACACCTGTGTCATGCAGTGCTTGAGGAGGTCAGAAGAGGGTGTCAGATCCCCTGGAACTGTAGTTAAGGACCATTGTTAGCTGCCAGGTGGGCATTAGGAATGAACTTGGCTCCCCTGCAAGAGTAGTCGGTGATCCTAACTGCCAAGCCATCTCTCCAGCCCCCACACGGCACATTTCATAGTACATAACCTAAACCTCAAAGGTGGCACACGCCTTTAATCCTAGCACTTGGGAGGCAGAAGCAGGCAGATCTTTGTCAGTTCAAGGCCAGCCTGGTCTACAGAGTGAGTTCCAGGACATCTGAGGCTACAGGGAGATCCTGTCTTGAAAAGACCCCCCCCCAAAAAAAAAGTTAACTTAAAAACAATCCCTTTGCCAGTGAGAAATAGAAGACAGTCAATTTTACCCTATGAAAACATAAATTCTGTCAAACATTTAACCTAGTGGTTTATAAGTGAAGAAAGATCTATCTGAACTGAATTGAAATTGAATTTTAGAAGTTTTCACCACAAGCAAAACTTGGGTTATAATTCAGTCCCCTTAAAAATGAAAAATCAGCCGGGCATGGTGGTGCATGCCTTTAATCCTAGCACTAGGGAGGTAGAGGCAGTCGGATCTTTGTGAGTTCAGGGTCAGCCTGGTCTACAGAGTGAGTTCCAGGACAGATGGGGCTACAGGGAGACCCTGTCTCGAAAAAAGACCCAAAAAAAAACAAAAAAAAAAGAACTACAGACTCCTTCTCATTATGGTCGCTGCCACAGGGACTCTATTTGATCGATAACTGGAATAGAAGGGAAAAAAAATCTCTGAATGGTAATTTTATTACAAATTTTAGGATCTCACATACCTCATTACTTTCAATCAACTCTAATCAAGAGCCACAGTAAAGTACTATTTACCACAGATTATCTTCTATGAAAACAAATACTTTAAAACATATTTTTAAAAATGATAACATTTGGGACTGGAGAGATGGTTCAGTCAGTGGTTGAGAGATTGCTGCTCTTGAAAGAACCAGTTTGGTTCCAGCACCCAGGGCAAATGGTTCACAAAACTGCCTGTAACTCCAGCTCTGGGAGGTCCAGCACCCCCTTCTGGCCTCCACAGACATCTGCAGGCAATGGATGTACCCACCCATCCCCAGGTACACACACAACCAAAACTAAAACCAGATATTTTTTTAAACGATACAAATTTTACATGTCAAAAATGTTTTTTTCTTGTTAGTGGAAAGCTAGAACTGTTAACATTATAATGGCCACCTTCAGAAAACATTCTTGTTTTTCAAGGGAGGGTTTTGCCCTGCAGCCCTGGCGTATCTGAAGTCAGTATGCACCCAGGCCTAGCTTCGAATTCATGGCAGTTTCCCCCTGTTCTAGTTTGCTCTCTTTGCTATGATAAAACTGAAGAAAAAACAGGCAGGCTTAGAGGTTAAGAGCATTGCCTGCTCTTGCAGAGGACGTGGGTTTGATTCCCAGCACCTGCATGGCAGCTAACAACTGATTGTAACTCCAGTTCCAGGGAATCTGACATCCTCTTCTGAGCTCTTCAGGCACTGCACAACACAGGTGCAGCTACCTACATGCAGGTATTATACTCATATACATAAAAACTAATTTATATTTGTATTTGTATTTATATTTATATTAAACTGTCCAAAACCAGCTTAGAGAGGAAAGGGTTTATTGACTCTTAGACTTCCAAGTGACAGTCCATCACTGAGAGAAGTTGGGGCAGGAACTGAAACACACAGTGGAGGAATGCTGCTTTCTGGCCTGCTCCCATGGTCTGTGCTCAGCCTGCTTTCTTTCTTTCTTTTTTTTTTTTTTTTTTTGGTCTTTTTGAGACAGGGTCTCCCTTTAGTTCCAGCTGGCCTGGAGCTCACTATGTAGACCAAGCTGGCTCTGAACTCACAAAGATCCGCCTGCCTCAGCCTACCAAGTGCTGGGATTAAAGGCATATGCCACCACACCTGGCGCCTGCTTTCTTTTTTAAATTTATTTCTGTATGTGTCTGAATGTACTGTCTGCATGCAAGTTTGTGCACCCGTGTCGTGCAATGCCGCGGAGGTCAGAAGAGGGTGTCAGATTCCCCTGGAACTGGAGTTCTCCTGGAATTGGAGTTTCAGACGGTTCTTGGCTGCCATGTGGGTGCTGGGGATCGAACCCGGGTCCTCTGTAAGAGCGATCAGTGCTCTTAACCACTAGGCCATCTCTCCAGCCCCCTGCTTTCTTATACAACCCCAGTCCACCTGCCCAGGGTAGCAGCGCCCTCAATGGGCTGGGTCCTCCCACATCACTCAACAACCAAGAAAATGCCTCACAGCATGCTCCCAGGCCAATCCAACAACCATCTCCCAGCTGAGGTTCCTTCCACCCAAGTGGGTCAAATTGAGAAGTGAAACTATCCTGCACACCTCAGCCTTGCAAGTGCTGGGAGTATGGACTTGCACTACCATGCTCAGCTCCAGAAAATTTCTTAGCAAGAGTGAGAAAAAAGCACATTTAGAAGTCAAATTCAAGGGGATGGAGAGATGGCTCAGTGGTTAAGAGTACTGGCTGCTCTTACATCACATTCAGCTCCCAGCACCCACATAGTGACCGCAATCATTGGTTACACTTTAGTTCCAAGGGATCTGACACCCTCTTCTAGCCTCTGAGGGCATTGCAGGCATAGATGTACTTTTACATACATGTAGGCAAAACACCCATACACATAAAATTAAAATAAATAGAATTTTAAAAATTAAATCAAATTTGAGATGCTCACCCTGGCATTAAATATATCACTTGCCTAAAAAATTATTAAAAATAACAATTAGAGAAATATCATCAATTTAAAATACCAATGTGCAATCCTTCCTTCTTTTGTGAATTTTATATCATTTTATTTATTTTTTTATCTTTATTTCAAAATAGCATTTTTATTATATAAAAATGTAAAAATCCAGTAAAGCCAGAAGGATGAATATATTTTCCTGGGCTTTCACATTTGTTGATTTTAATTCGCATCTCATTATCTCATTATCAATACAATTTACAACCTTATTCCCGTTTCCAGTTTGATTATACAAGTGCTAAATGACAGAAAGGTTTGGAATAAATACATTTAAAAAAAAAAATGAGGAGGCAAAGCTGTGAAACTACGTGGTATGCAACAGGTCCTATGAGGGCAGGAAGTGTGTGAGACAGGAAGCTGAGGGGAATGGAAAGGTGCGGCGGAGTTCCTCAGTCGTCTTTGTCCTTTGCTCCGCGTTTGAGGATGCGTGTGAACTCGATGTAGTTGAAGTTCCCCTTCTTGTCAATGGGGGCTTCTCGGTAGAGCTCATCCACTTCCTCGTCTGTAAACCGATCGCCCATGGTGGTCAGCAGCTCTCTCAGGTAATCCTCCTGGATGGTGCCAGTTGCTTCTTCATCAAAGCAAGCAAAAGCATTTCTGATGACATCTTCCGGATCTGTGCCATTCAACTTCTCTCCAAACATAGTGAGGAACATGGTGAAATTGATGGGGCCCGGGGCCTCATTCATCATGGCGTTCCAGGTATGCATCAGTGGGATTCTTCCCTAGAGAAGCAAGAATGTCGTGCAAGTCCTCCTTGTCGATGAAGCCATCCCGGTTCTAGTCAATCATGTTGAAGGCCTCTTTGAACTCCTGGATCTGGGATTGGTCGCCCTGCCATCTGTTTCCAGGTCTTCTTTGCCACAACCTATTTCTTCATCGTGATAGGTAGAAGAAATGAAGGCAAGGGGAAAAAAAAAAAAAAAAAACCAAACTTATGAAAAACAAGAATTTCTTTTTTTTTTAATTATTTTTATTTTTTATGTGTAATGAATGTACTGTACGTGCATGTAGTTTTGTGCGCCCGTGTCATGCAATGCCGCGGAGGTCAATAAGAGGGTGTCAGATCTCCCCTGGAACGGGAGTTAAGGATGGCTCGCAGCCACCATGTGGGGGCTGGGGGATCGATCCCGGGTACTCTGCAAGAGGCAGTGACACGTAACCGCTAGGCTATCTCTCCAGCCCCCGAAAAACAAGAATTTCTAGTAAAAAAAGAAGCCGCTAGAGCCTAGGGAGTCAAGGAGGCCACTGGATAGCACAGGATGAAAGGCGTGTGGGAGCGTGTGGGAGGAGTGAGGTGCCATGTTCTACATCGCAGTCACATTTCTATGGCTGACAACAATTAGTTGTATAATTCAAAATAGCTGGTAGGAGAATTTGAATGTTCCTGATACAAGAAACACTAAATGTCTGTGATGAATAGATTCCAGAATCTGTTTATTCTGCATCATGTGCTAACAAGGCACACTGAACCAAGTACATGTGACAGTCACTGGGTGCTAGTTAAAAATAAAATGATATGGCCTTCCGCCCCGCCCCAGGCAGGAAGTGCGGCGCCGCCACCGTCCAGCCACAGCCCAGCGCTCGTCTCTGTCGCCATTCTCGTCCTGCGGAGCATCCTCGGACCTGAATTAAACAGCCACCATGTTGAGCAAAAAATCAAAGACCAAGACCACCAAGAAGCGCCCTCAACACGCGACGTCCAAAGTGTTTGCCATGTT
>VZQC01015305.1:169916-433245 GCA_009823505.1 Rhizomys pruinosus | reverse complement strand
AGTAAGCAGTGCTCCTCCCTGATAGTCTCTGCCTCAGTTCTCTTTGCCTCGAGTTCCTGCCCCCTTGGCTTACGCTACTTCTGAGGGACTGTACTAATATGACTGAGGACTTCATTGAGATAAACACTTGTCCGTTCATAAGGTTAGTTGTGGTGAATGTTCCTTACAGCCAACCAGAGCAACAGAAGAAGGGATTTAAGAAGCTACACAAACCTTCTCCTTTCAGAAAAATCTGTGGATCTTGAGTCTGGCTTATTTCATTTGAAATGATTAGCAGTAGTTTCAGCCTTCCTCCTGCAAAGAAATGGTTTTGTTCTTCTTTGTGGCTGGATAATATTCCTTTATGTACATATACCATATTTTCTTTTTCTTTTGTAGGCAACATCTCACTAAGTGGGCCAGATTGGCTTTCAACTCACTCTATAACCCTCCTTTAATCTCCAGAATAGCTGGAATTCTAGGCATGAGCCACCACATGACGAGCTCACCACATTTCTCCTCCTCCTCCTGCTCCTCCTCCTCATCCTCCTCCTCATCTCCTCCGCCTCCGTCTCCTTCTCCTCCTTCTCCTTCTTCTTCTTTGACAAGGTCTCTCACTATGTAGACCCTGATGGCTAGAACTCATATGTAACCCTAGGCTGGCCTATTGAACTTGGATATCCACCTGCCTCTGCACTCACAATTGCTGATTATTAAAAGTGTGGTGTCGGGGCTGAAAGGAGAGATGGCCCCTAATGGTTAAGACCACCACTGCTCTTGCAGAGACCTGGGTTCGATCCCCAGCACCTACACAGGCAGCTGAGAACTGTCTTTAACTCCATGTTTCCAGGGGACATCCGACACCTTCTTCTGATTTCCTCCTTGGCATGCACAACATGGGTGCACAGACCTACCATCAGATGCGTACTTCCAACACATAAAAAATAATATTAAAATTTAAAAAATAAAATAAAGTTGGGTGTCATCACATCCAAAGGCTCCCAAACAAATTTCTTTATCCCTTCATCATATTAATGGACCAGTAGGCTGTTCCTATAAACTTGGTTAGTGAAACATGTCACACTGAATATGGGTATGCAGATATATTTATTGTATGCTTGCTTTGATTCCTTTATCTACTTACCCAAGGGTTTCTATATAGTTTCATGAAATGTTTTTCATTGAAAAGTTAGTAAGTTTTACTAAATGCTTTCTCTGCATCTCTTTCGATGATCATACAATTTTCATCCTTCTACCTATGGGTATCATGCATAATGTTTGTTGATTAGCATATGTGGAACAGGCTTTCTATGGCTTGGATGAAGCACTCTTGATCATGGTAAATGATCATTTTAATGCACTGTTGGATTCTGATTGCTAATATTTGTTGTTGTGTTGTTGTTGTTGTTTTTTACCTTGTCTTATCCAGGGGAGAATGCATCTTGTAAATTTGTTGTGTCTTTTTTCTTTTTTAAAATCAAGAAGTAATATTGGTTTGGAAGCATATTCTTCCCCCTTTAATTTTTTTTTTTTTTTTGGAGTGTTTATGTGATCTTAGTGTTAGTTCTTCTTTTAAAAGTCTGAGTAGAATTCACTACTTAAAAGCCATCAGGCCATGAGCTTTTCTCTGTTGGCAAACCTTTTCACTTTCTAGATGGTGTCATTTGAAACAGAAAAACTTTTTTTGACTTACTGATAAAGTTTAAATGTTTACACTTCGCCTTCCTTTGTGTCATTTAATAAACCATTGCTACCTCCTATGGTTATGAAGATTTATGCTATCTTCTAAGACTTTTACAGCTTTAGTTATTACACATATGTCTTTTATCAATCCACTTTGAGTTAAAGATTTTTTTTTTTTTGTCCTTTTGAGACAGGGTCTCTCCTTTCAGTCTCAGCTGGCCTGGAACCCACTCTGTATGGGACCAGGCTTTGGCTTTGAACTCACCAGAGATTTGCCCTGTCTTCGCCTCAAGTGCTGGGATTATAAGTTTGTCCACCACTGCCCAGCTGAGTAACTTTTATTACATGGTTGTAAGTTAGTGTGGCCAGCTTCGTTGTCCCTCTATCTCCTTTTTATTTTCTGATTTTTAGTATTCAGTTTTTTTACTAGTTAAAAAAAAAAAAATCTGCCTCTAGGTGGATGGAGACATACTCTTGCTTCCTCCCTTAAGATTTAAGCCAGGTTCAAAGGACCTGGCTAAAGGACCCAGTTTAAGAGAGTAGGTTCACCAAAGATAATGCACTTTTCCTTCCCAAGATTCCCCCTGCTCAGTGCAGTCTGCATGAGCCTCCTTGAGGTTCAGCTGTTCTGCCCCCCTTTCTGACTCAGAAAGGTGTAACTATTCCTGTTTCTTCTCTTCTTTTTCTTTTGGATGCTGGCCAGAGCCTAAGAATGCTTTGTAAATTCCTTAAGCTTTGGGCTTTCCTTTACTCTTTCGCTAAGCTTTGCTCCCTGCTAGTGTTGGGACCATCTGCTTCCATGTGGCTGGCTTCTGCCTCATCTGGTCTTAACCCGCCATTGGGCTTCTTTCCCTTCATTGTCCATTCTCCCTCCCCCGAAAGCTTCAACAATTTCCAAGCCTTGGGGGGCCTGTTCCTGGGGTTTTCTCTTTTTAATAACTCTATATAAATGTCCTTGAGCTTTCTGTTTCTTGAGGCCAATTCTTTTAATTCTTTCTATTCATGGACAACAACCCATTAGAGGGACCCCTGATTTCCTTGATTTATCATTTGGGTGGCCTCTGCAGAGGGGGGTGGACTACCACACAGACTTCTTGCTGTGCTTCTTTCCTTTGTATTTTTTGGCCTTTTTGAGACAGGGCCCACTGGGTCCTGAACTTATGTATACCAGGCTGGCCCTGGACTTGCTATTGTAGGACCAGTGCTGGTCTTTGCAAGTAAGAGATTGCCTGGACTGGGCCTGCCTTCCTGAGTTTGTTCTAGAACTTAAGTTAGGGCCACACCCACACATGACAGGCGGCCCCTTGGTTGATTTTAATTTCTTTCATCACCAGAGGAAAAGAATACATTTTTTTGCATACTCCTAACTAGATAAACACTTGGGCACATGGGATTTATGAAAAAATCATGTGGGGACTTCTCTTGATAGGTAACTACCCATAGGCTTAACACTGTTATTTTAGTAATAAAGTTAAAAACATTCAGAATGTGAAGGGGGTAACACATTGAACTTGTATCCAAAATTGCACAAACTGAAGAGTTGCCAGGCTGAGTGGAATTGTGCAACCTATACTAATTCAGACCCCAAGCCCCCCCCAGACTCTCAGCTGCTTAACACTGAGCAACAGAAAATGCATATAAGGTAGATGGGTGGTTTCTGTCCATCAGGACTACCTATGCTCTATTTCTGTCTATGCACATTGTGGTCTTACTGTGTTGTATAAGTGCTGTAGGGGGACATAGAATATAGAATTGATAGATAAGCAAACCCGGCTTGTTGTGGGACACACAACTGGTTGGACCGCTGGGTACAGGAAATGTGCGGCCCAGTGTAGGGGCTGGAGTTGTGGTACCAGCGGAGCCACAAGGGGCAACAACTCCTGGCAATATTAAAGTGAAAACCTCATCATTCATTGTCATTTTGGTATGGGTTGTGGGCTTTGTGTGAAGACTGGGCTTGTGCTTTGTAGGCAAGGGGGCTGGGTTCACCCATCCTCCTATTCGCGAGCCTCCCAAGTTGCTGAGAGATCCAAAGTTTTTGTCAATGCCACCATTTCACTCAGCTGGGAACCTCAGTCATTAAGTAGGGGAATTGTACCAAACAGATTCGGGGGCTGGGCTTAAGCATGAACTCTAGATCTCAACGACTGGAAGAAGCTAAAATCTAGCATGGAAAATATCATTCATCTTTCTTCTAGCCCCCCACAAGAGTGAGGTTAAGAGGCCTGGGGGACCAATCTGAGGGGGGATTTTCCAAGGCAAACTATTGGGAAAGAGTCCTGGCACCAACAACGAGAAAACCCAGTGGTCAAGCTTGGGGGTTCTAAAGCCACTCAAAACAGGGTAGGGTGCGGCCAAAACGGTGGAGTGGAAGGCTCTTTCTAGAGGTACCGCCACTCTGATTTTTCAGGGGGCACATAAATGTATTCAAAAAGGGGAGATATGAGCCATTAGTAAGGGACAAACCGAAAGGAAAGGTTTTAAGATCACTGAATTGATTTATTCTAATTGAGGTGATCAGGTTTTTTCCCGATAGCCCATTCGGGCCATAGAAAACTTCACTTTGTATACCAGCTAGGTCTGGGCCGCTTCGGTCTCATAGAAGACTCCACCTGCTTCTTCTGTCTCCAAAGTGCTGGGATTAACGGCAGTGCCATCACACCTGGCTAAATAACTCTTTAAAAATTCTGTTTGTGTTTGTTGCATGTATGAATTGCAACCTATGTGTATCAGTACCCAGAGAGAAGGCCAGAAGAGGGAGTAGTACCATCCCTAGAACTGGCAATACAGGAAGTTCTAGCTCCATGCAGGGGCTGAGAACCAAACCGGGTCCTCTGTAAGAACTGCCAGTGTTCTTAAACTGCTAAGCCATCTCTTTAGTAAAGAAATCTTTAACTGATTGTGATCGTTAGTTGTAAGTGCCACTGCACTTGGAGCAACCTTATTTTCCAGTTACTATCTATTAATGACAGCTGTTTAAGATTCTTATGTGCCAAGTGCTGTGCCATGGCTAAGAGTCCTTTATATGTAGCAACTTCCATTTTCTCTCTTGGACACATCCCATGATATAGTGCTTATGATGACTCCAGTTTTTGTTTTGATCTCTCTTCCCGATAAGGTCTGTCTCCCCTCTGTAACCAGGGCTTAGTCTGAACTCATTGTTGCCGGCCCAGGGCTGGTATTGCACTCTCAGAAGCTTCTGCCTCAGCTTCCCAAGTACTGGGAATTCCAGGTGTAAGCCACCATACCAGCCACATTATCTTTAGTGGGCCACTGAAATGAGGCAAGTAGTACAGAGTGTGAACATTTCAGAACTGGTTACTAAGTACCCCGTTGGCGTAGCTGGTTAAAATGTAGCCCCAGAGCTATTTTCCCCTGTGCTCCAGGTCTTTTTTTTTTTTTTTTTTTTTAATTTTTTTTTTATTATTATTTTTGTTGTGTATGCATGTATGTCTGCATGCAGGTCTGTGCACCCGTGTAGTTGCAATGCCGAGGAGGTTCAGAAGAGGGTCTCAGATTCCCCTGGAACTGGAATGTTCTCCCCCTGGAATTTGAGTTACAGACGGTTCTTAGCCGCATGTGGGTGGCACTGAGGGATCGAACCCGGTCCTCTGCAAGATGTCGTCGGTGCTCTTAACCGCCTAGGCTATCTCTCCAGCCTGCTCCCAGGTTCTTGAGGAGAAAAAGAATAGTTACCAATTTAAAGGTGGGACACCTTATGTTAGGATCTGGATGGCTTTCCTCTCTTAATGGACCAGAGGTGTGAGCTGTGCTGAAGAGGCTCTTAAACAGGACACAGTGGGTGGGGGCAGCAGCAGCAGCTTCCTGCCTGGACACAGGGTCCTTCCACAGGACCCTTTGTGGCCTACTTCTCTTGGTTACTTCAGGTGTCTAGCCAACCGGGCCCCTGGGGCCTTGCCTTTTATCAGGCTGCAAACCTAGATGCTGGAGGGGGGGAGAGGAGAGGAGGGAGGGAGGGGAAGAAAAGAAAGAAGAGGACACGAAGTTGGGAAGGAGGAGGGGCAGTTATGAGAGAAGCACAGGAGGAGCCTTGAGACAAGGGTAGGACAAGAAGGGCCAAAGGTCAAGGAGGCGAGGGCACCGCCGGGGCCAGACTATTTAGACAAGGAATTGAAGCTATTTACTGGTGGAGGGGAAAGGGAGGGAAAGAGGGACTCAGGGAGAGACAGAGGCCGGAGCGGAAGAAGAACGAAGCAGATAGAGATCAGCACAGGGGGGAGGGAACGTGAGGATGCCAGTGTCTAACAATTCCAAAAAGGTTCTGGCAAAAGCTAAGCGCTCACTGCAGATGTGCGGAACAACTGTGGGAGGGAGCTGGCGCTGTGCTGAGATGAGAATAGCGAAGTAAACAGTGAGATATCTTGGTACAAATGTGTGCAGAAATGATGCAGACAGTAAATCAGTGGAGATTAAGATCAGAAACCAAGAGTCCAGGTGGCCCTTACCGTGGTGCCATGATCACAGTCTGCAAGTAGCCAGTATGCAATGTGCCCTTGGCTGCCGACCCTGAACTTCCTTTGCAAAGGCAAGCAGGGGAGTGTTCCCAGGGAAGAGGTGAGTGGGTGGCTACCCTTCAGGTCTGTGAGTACTGAAGACAGGGAAAGTGGCTGCCCCTTGGGACAAAGCAAACAGTGGCTGTTCAGTATCATGACACACAGGCTGAGCATCCAGGAACAGAAGGGCTGGGCATCCTGGAACACGTCTTTAATCCAAGCAGTCAGGAAGGAGGTGGATCGCTATGAGATAGAGGCCAGCCTGGTCTACATGGTAAGTTCCATTTGGGAAGCCGGCTATATAATAAGAAGCACCTGTCCTGATCCAGGGGCCCCACCTTATCACGTGTTCCACTGAGGGAAAAGGAGAAGAGCCTGAACTTTCAGATGGTCAAGTTGTTCAGAGACATGGCGATTCCACAATCTCCTGATCTGCTGTATTTTTGGACAATCTACTTTACTTTCTGGCCTATCTTGTGTGCTTCTAGACACCGGAAGAGGGCCACTCTGTGCTCTTGCCAATGTTTAGTAAAGATAATATTCCCCCCCACACACCAATAAAAAAAATGAATTGAAATTGTCAAAGCTATAGTCATATCTCAGTGGCAAATAAGTCCTGACATAACCCCCCAAGCTGATCCCAGGGATGAGATTATTTCTGCTGCTTCAGGGATCAGAACCATTTACACATAATTACTACTGTTTCCCCACTGATTACCACCCAATTTCTGGGAGCAACTTCTCTGCAAAGCACCAGCAGTTAGGTGATAAACCTCAAACTGTTTATGGGGCCGATTTTTAAAATAAGCCTCATATTGGAACCCCATTTGGGTATTTTGTGTGCTTCCTTTTTTACCTGCATAAAATCTTGGCTATGGACTTGATGGAAATCTCGTAGGAATAATATGTGGAGAAGTCACCACCAAAAGAAATATTTTTTCACTGGAAAAATTTAAATGTTGGGTCTTGCAGAATGGCTGAGTGTGAAGGTCACGTTTCTCTCAGTGAAACCGGCATTTCACTGGGGGAAAGTTCAAAAGCACCTATTGGACTAGTCTTCCTTTCTCTGGGTGGCTGTTGGCCTAGATCCACATTCTAAAAGTATTTCTGTTGGCTGCATGAAAGAAACAGCAGATATTCTGTCTTCTACGCTGTATTCGTTGAGCAGGGTGTGGTGGTACATGTCTGTAATCCCAGCAGGTAGAGGCAGAAGGATCAGTTCAAGGTTCTGTGGCTATAATAGAAAGTTAAGTGTAGTCAAACAAGCATCAAAAGTATCGTGAAGGATTCTTCTGGGGGAGATAACTGAATTTGCCTGGTGGTCTGAGCATCTTGCAGACCCTGCCAAGGTATGCCCATGACCATGAGGTTGCTTGGCTGTGAGCTCAGGACTCACTCTTTCTACATCAGCACTGGTGAGAATTAGTCTTGTTGGACCCTCAGGCACACTGCTCAGTCCTTCACTGAAACACACTTAGGTCCTATAAGTTTTGTGAGAAGAGTTCTTCACCTATTAGCCAGGTAGATTCTGTAAAACTGGTGAGCCAAGCCAGGAGCCATACCCCCAGACCCCTGGGGGACCAGAACAGAGCCAACAAGACACTTGCCGGGCTGCTGGATCCAAATCCACTGTCTTCTGTTTTGTTACATCTCCTTCTTGCTATTCTACCCTGCCAAGGTCCAAGGTCTGCCAGCATCACATACCTCCGTGACAGTCAACATCCCAAGGCTGCCAGCACTCTCAGTGGAGCCTGGGCTTCAGTTCCAAAGGATGTTTTCCCCCTTAGTTGGAGATGAGGCAGTGAACAGATGTCAGTGGGGGAGAATGAAGGGAGGAGTCAAGAAAGGAAAATCCTGGGCTTGGGAGAGATGAGTTGACTAGATAAGCTCCTCTGCAGGCACCGGAGTGTTCTCCACATTCTAAAGGGAAGAATGGCTACAGTCTGGAGCTGGTTAGGAAACGATCTTATTATAACTTCACAGTATCTCCATCTAGGGGTTTCAAGAGGCTTCATGGCAGCCAGATATGGGGTAATCCCAGCACTCAGGTGGCAGAGGCAGGAGGATTGACAGTTTTATGCCAGCCTACTTTACCTAGTGAGACTCTGTCTGAAAACTAACTAAACAAAAGGCTTCAAGAAATTGCATCTTCCTAGATGGTACTGATGATGGTATTCCTGACTGCAGCATAGGCACCAGGTATTTTATACACATTAGCTGGTTATTCTCCCACTTCATCCTTTGAAACTGACTACCAGGAAACCCATTTATATCAACTCAGCTACGTTATTATTTCTATCCTATTATCTATTATTATATTATATCTATCTATTATGTCTTTGTTCACAAGCATGGTTTTTCAGAGCTGTATATTATTCCAGGGTTTCTGTCACAGACCTCGCAAAATTTATATAAGTCTTCCATTGTTAGTGAATGTCTAGATTACTGTCATTTCAAGTTATATGAAAAAATGAAACATGTGGTAAGGACCCTTGCAGAGTTCTTGCCACAATATCTGATTTTTCTTTAGCATTAGATCCTGAAATGGAATTGCTAGGTCAAAGGAGACACATGGTAAGTAACAGCTCTGAGGTGCTATGCCCTGCAAGAGAAGGGAGCTTCGTGACTATGTTAATGTAAGGAGACCCCAGTCACCTCAGAGTCTCCTACATAAGGAAAGGAATTTGATTGATATTTTGCTAATGCTGGGGAATGAAACTATAAATTGTCAGGCAGATAATTGCGCTGCTCTCACAAGCAAATGAATCCACTCAAAGTCAAAACACTGGAGACACCCTTAAATAAATTTCACCTCTCCTTTTGTGTTCATTTTCCAAAATGGAGAAAAGAAAAAAACACTAATTTATTCAGGCCTCAGGGATATAGTTCAGGACTTAAGGCCCCTAGTTTGTTACGATCGCCCCCACACCATCAAAAAATCGAAAGAACCGACTTTCAACCCCCCACATTTTTTTTTGTTTTCATAGAAAACTTGCTGAATATTCTGAAGAAACCCTGCTATTTAGAAAGAAAACAATAATATAGATACAGTCAAACCTCAAACGTACACACTCCCAGAAAAGCAGCGACAGGAATAATAGATTTGGGTTTGGGGTGCTGGGGGTGGGGCACACAAGCAGGTACGCCTCTTGTTTTTTTCTTTCCCCTTTTGCCTTATTAGAGTCTCCCTGCGTGTGGGCCTTCTTGGGGTGGGGAGTAGGGAAGGGTCAGGACGGGCTCTTCCAGGCAACCTCCATCTTATCTACCCCAAGGCAATGAAAGCTGAGCACAGATCAAGACCAGCCACGTGTAATATTACAGCTTCGTTTTAACTATACATTTCTTTTGAGCCTTCCCAACACTCTCCATCTCCAATTCTGTGGCCAATAAACAGGATGTGTGTATGGGCTTCTCCCCCCATCTCCCACCCCACCCACCCACCACATCCCCTGCTGGACTGTTCTTTCTGTGATGAGGTGCCTTGCTTCTCCTGAATCCTCCCAGTCCTCCCCTACCTCACCAGCTCACTCAAATATTCCTAGCTTCCTAAAGGAGACTTCCTGAACTAGGAATCCCCCTCAACCAGCCCCGCTTTTCCCGCAGCAGGTAATCATAAACTTGTCTTCAGAACTCAGGACATCAAATCCTTCTGGGAAAAGCTTTATCGTGCCTCCTGTCTTTTGCGGAGCCCCTCACTGGTTGTCCACATAGTGGGATCGACACTCTCTCCCACTTCGCAGTTAGGCCCGTCTTATTAGTTCAATCTCATTGTACCCCGAATCTATCACAAAGCAGGGCTCTTAGGCCTAAAGAAGAAGGAAGGAATGCATTTGTGGTACCGCTACATATACCTAGTAAATTGCCCTATAAGGTGCCAAACATCTGATTTAGGTAGCGAGAAAATTGCAGGGAAAAAAATTCTAATATCCCTACCCTCAAAGAGCTTACATTTTATTGAGGAGCTTGCAAATTCCACAACAGGAAGGCGTTTCGAAGGGGGGGGGGGGGGTATAGAGGGTCCGTAGCTATGGACCTGCACAAACCTCCCAAGTCTTCACAAAAGCTGATACCTATATTTCCAATTGCGAGTGCTTCATAAGTAGGACGAACAGGCTATATATTATACTGTTTAACTACCTAAATATCTAATTGCATGTGTCATTAGTAGGATTTGAAAGGCTATGCCTGGACATAGCTGGCAGCCCATGAAAGAACACAGCCAGAATTGACTAGAGGACCAACAGACAACAGCTCCAGAGAAAGTAGGGACTGTTTTGCTATTCATCCACCTGTGCCCCTTTTCTAAGCCTAATGGGAACAATCTGTGGAAGAGGAGGCGTGATGGTTAGAATGTAAGGGCTGAGATTGGGGGTGAATGGTGAAAACTACAACACTATAGACTGGGCACTCATTTGATAACTTGATTGAACATACAAGCCGCCCCCCCCCCCGCTGGATGGTGGTACCCATGAGCTGTGTGGTCGGCACAAACTGCTCGCAAATTGGTTTTACATGAGGATGCTTGTACTCACAAATTAACGATTATTGTTAAAAAAAAATGACAAAACAAAACCAAAAAAAAAAAACAGAAAGATGCAGAAAAGTTCCGAGATGCATGATCTGGGATGGGTAGGTGGGGGGTGTGGTGACGGAAGTGGGGGGAACTACGCCTGAACTGAATTGGGAAAATGATGTATGAACTCACAAAGCATCAATAAAAAAAATTAATTAATAAAAAAAAGTTGATACCCAGTTGTCTGCATGACCAGCCCCTCAGCCTGTCACACAAAAGCCTTACTACAAGCTACGTGTATACTTACTCGACACACTTCCTGTCTGTGACATAAAAGGAGCCTTGTCTTGCATGACATGAGCAGACTTCCATACATGCAGGCAAAACATCCACACACACATAAAATCTAACAAATCATAACTACATTTTTTTGTCTTTTTGCAGAGAGAGGTTCCTATAGACACCGTGGTCTGAAACTGCACTCTGTTAGACCAGGCTGGCCTTGAACCTCCAGATGATCTGCCTGCCTCCACCTCTGCGTAGTGCCATAATTAAAGGTGTGCACCACCTACACCCAGCTTAACGATGGTTCTTAGCGAACCGTGGGTGCTGGGAATCGAAGCCCGGGTTCCTTGCAAGAGCCGTCCGGTGCTCTTAATCACTGAGCCGTCTCTACAGCCCAAATTAAAACATTTTTTTTAAAACCAAATTAGTCCCCGGTCCCATTAAATACCACCATCCAGAAGGCAGGTGTGGGTGGTGCACACCTTCCTTGGTCTCCAGGCACTTGGGAGGCGAGAAGCAGCAGAATCTTAGTGAGTGTTTCACAATCAGCCTGGGTCTACAGAGCTGCGTTTCCAGCCCAGCTGAGCCAGGGAGACCCTGTCTGACTCGCAAAAAAACCAAAAAAAAAAAATGCCAAATACCGCCCAGCCAGTGAATTCTATCATTTGCAGTAAGCTTAAATAGATGGAACTGAAGGATATTATCTTGAGTGAAATAAGCCAGACACAGAAAGACAACTAGTGCATGTTCTCACTCATATGTGGAAACTAAAGAAAATAGAAAATGTAGCCCTGAGTGCAGAGTAGTGATTAGTAGAGGCTGGGAATGATGGGGGAGGGGCTTACCGGAAGTTGGCAAGATGCCCCCAAATATGGTTAGCTAGAAGGAATAAGTTTTAATGTACTTTAGCACCATATGGTGACCACAGTCCACAATAATCCTTAATATATATAACCGTCTAGAAGAAAGAAGCTTTCAAACACAAGGTAAGTTTATGAGATGGGAACAATCTCTTGATTTGATGAACACACTCTGTATGCATGTATTGGAATATCACACTGTCATATACATGTGTACAATTACTATGTACTAGTAAATTTTCAATGGTTAAAGAGATGGAAATGGAAATACTAATTACCCTGATTAGATCATTACAGATTGTACCTATATACGAAATTATCACGTTATCCAACAATTTTATGCAATTAAAGTTATAAGGCCAGCAAGATGTCTCAGCATCCAAAAGAAAAAGAAGAGAAGAAACAGGAATAGTTACAACTTTCTGAGTCAGAAAGGGGGGCAGAACAGCTGAACCTCATGGAGGCTCATGCAGACTGCACTGAGCAGGGGGAATCTTGGGAAGGAAAAGTGCATTATCTTTGGTGAACCTACCTCTCTTAAGACTGGTCCTTTAGCCAGGTCCTTGACCTGGCTTAAATCTTAAGGGAGGAAGCAAGAGTATGTCTCCACCTAGAGGCAGATTTTTTTTTTATGGTAACACAACTGGGTGCTGCTTCAGGAAAATAAAAAGGAGATAGAGGGACAATGAAGCTGGACCCCCTAACTTACACCATGTATAAAAGTTAACTCAGCTGGGCGTGGTGGCACAAGCTTTTAATCCCAGCACTTGGGAGGCAGAGACAGGCAAATCTCTGTGAGTTCAAAGCCAGCCTGGTCTACATAGTGGGTTCCAGGCCAGCTGAGACTAAAGGGAGACCCTGTCTCAAAAAGACCAAAAAAAAAAAAATCTTAACTCAAAGTGGATTGATAAAAGACATATGTGTAATAACTAAAGCTGTAAAAGTCTTAGAAGATAGCATAAATCTTCATAACCATGGAGTAGGCAATGGTTTCTTAGATATGACATCAAAGGCGCAAGTGATAATACATTTAACTTTATCATAAGTCAAAAAAGTTTTCTGTTTCAAATGACACCATCTAGAAAGTGAAAAGGTTTGCCAACAGAGAAAAGCTCATGGCCTGATGGCTTAAGTAGTGAATTCTATCAGACTTTTAAAAGAAGAACTAACACTAAGATCACATAAACTACTCAAAAAAAAAATTAAAGGGGGAAGAATTCTTCCAAACCAATATTACTCTGATTTTAAAAAAGAAAAAAAGACACAACAAATTTACAGATCATTCCTCTGGATGAAGACAGGTTAAAAAACAACAACAACAACAACAAAATATTAGCAATCAGAATCCAACAGTGCATTAAATTGATCATTTACCATGATCAAGAGTGCTTCATCCAAGCCATAGAAAGCCTGTTCCACATATGCCAATCAATAAACATGACGCACGATACCCATAGATAGAAGGATGAAAACTGTATGATCATCTTAAGAGATGCAGAGAAAGCATTTAATAAAACTAACTTTTCAATGAAAAACATCTCATCAAACTATATAGAAACCCTTGGGTAAATAGACAAAGGAATCAAAGCAAGCATACAATAAATATATCTGCATACCCATATTCAGTGTGACATTGTTCACAATAACCAAGTTATAGAATCAGCCTACTGGTCCATTAATAGATGAAGGGATAAAGAAAATGTGTTGGTGGTCTTTGGATGTGATGACACACACTTTATTTTATTTTTTAATTTTTTAATTTATTTTTTATGTGTTTGAATGTACCATCTGCATGTAGGTCTGTGCACCCATGTTGTGCAATGCCAAGGAGGTCAGAAGAGGGTGTCGGATTCCCCTGGAACTGGAGTTAAAGACAGTTCTCAGCTGCCGTGTAGGTGCTGGGGATCGAACCCAGGTCCTCTGCAAGAGCAGTTGGTGGTCTTAACCATTAGGCCATCTCTCCAGCCCCGACACACACTTTTAATCCCAGCAATTGTGAGGCAGAGGCAGGTGGATATCCAAGTTCAAGGCCCAGCCTGGTCTACATAGTGAGTTCTAGGCCAGTCAGGGCTACATAGTGAGACCTTGTCAAAGAAGAAGAAGGAGAAGGAGAAGGAGAAGGAGAAGGAGGAGGAGGAGGAGGAGGAGGAGGAGGAGGAGGAGGAGGAGAAAATGTGGTGAGCTAGTCATGGTGGCGCTCAGTCCTATAATTCCAGCTATTCTGGAGACTAAAGGAGGGTTATAGAGTGAGTTGAAAGCCAATCTGGCCCACTTAGTGAGATGTTGCCTCCAAAAGAAAAAGAAAATATGGTATATGTACACAAAGGAATAGTATCCAGCCACAAAGAAGAACAAAACCATTTCTTTGCAGGAGGAAGGCTGAAACTACTGCTAATCATTTCAAATGAAATAAGCCAGACTCAAAGATCTACATATTTTTCTGAAAGGAGAAAGGTGTTCCTTCTAAATCGCTTCTCTGTTGCTGTAATGAAACATTCACCACAACTAACTTGGAAAGGAAAGGGTTTATCTCATCATATTAGTTACAGTCCCTCATAGCGGAAGCCAAGGCAGGAACTCGAGGCAGGAAGTGAAGCAGAGAACATGGAGGAGCACTGCTTACTGGCTTACTCCCCCTGGCTTGCTCAGGTAATTTTCTTATGCATCCCAGGCCCACATGCTTAGGGATGACACTGCCTGCAGCAGGCTGGGACCTCCCACATCTATCAGCAATATATATCTGCCTCACAGACCAGACTGATGGAGGAAATTCTTCAGTAGAGATTCCCTCTTCCTAGATCTCTAGTGTATGTCAAGTTGACAAAAGCTAACCAGCACAAAGGATGACTATTAAGAAGACAGAAGTTTCAAGGCCAGCCTGGTCTACAGAGTGAGTTCCAGGACAGCTGGGGCTACAGGGAGACCCTGTCTCGAAAAGAAAAAAAAAAAAGGAGACAGAATTCTCTGGGTGTGGTGGTGCATACCTTTAGTCTCAGCACTCACGAGGCAGAGGCAGAGGCAGAGGCAGGTGAATATGAATTCAAGGCCAGCCTGGTCTACATACTGAGTTCTAGGCCAGTTAGGGCTACAGGGAGACCCTGTCTCAAAAACACCAAAAAAAAGAGGAAGAGGAAGAGGGAGGGGAAAGGGAGGAGAGGAGGAGGGAGGAGGCAGATCAGAGCCATCATGCATCTTCCTTCCTTCCGTAATTCTTTTTTTCATTTTTTTCATCCAGCAACAAGAATCTATGACAAATACCCTTAAAATACAAAAAATAATCTGAGAAGACGCTGGATGCATGCACCTGCAGCAGGCAGTTCCAGCGACAGGCTCCACAGGTCAGTGCTGTGAATGTGTGCCATGCAGCCGGTGGACACGCATCCCAGGTGCTGCAGCCGTTCCAGCAGTGTGTGCGCCATGCTCGCTGGTGGCTCACACAGTGACCCAGGGCACAGCAAGTTCACCAGCAGCTGCCACTTCTACCTGTGGCTGTTCCTTTGCTGCCCCTGCACAGAGCCCTACACTTAGAATTAAAATGTGACTCTGGTAAGAAGATGTCTATGTCCTGTTCTCCAAAGCCACAGAGGAAGGCATGAAAACAATAAACACCAAAAACTCCATCCTGATTCTTGACCATGAAAAAGAAAACACTCGATCCATCCTTGAGCAAAAGTGAAAGGTGGCTTCCTCCAGTATCGATGTCCCTCCAGTAAGAAATTCAAATCCGGAAGCAACTGTTGCCTCTGTTCCTGCGCAGAAGCCAAAATGCTCTTTCTTAAACACAAGTATAATCGCATGGTCAGAGCAATAAAGACAAGAAGATAGTAGGAACCACCATAATTTAAACTTGGGTTCTGTGGTCCCGGAGCTGTGATCGCCTCCTATGAACCTGTATCTGTGATTCCCTCCTGTGAGCGGGAGCTTTGTTCTACGTTCCTCTGATGGTGGGTTTGAGCAGATTGGAGGTGAGAGCTTCCCATGTTTGGCAGCAGTTTCTGCCTTCTCTAAGTAGGTTTCTTCCCACAACCCCCGCTCCAAGGTCCCAGGTTGTGCTACAGTGGCTTTTCCTCTACATTGGGCTTATGCTTGGAGACAGGGGAGGTCGTCAGTCACAGAGTCTAGTCTTGGGAGGACTGATTCTTTTTTTAATTTATTTATTGCTTTTTATGTGTATGAGTGTATGTCTGCATGTAGGTTGGTGCACCCATGCCGCATGCGCGAGGTCAGAAGGGGCGTCGGATTCCCCTGAAACTGGAATTAAAGATGGTTTCTTAGCCCCAGGTGGGTGCTGGGAATCAAACCCGGGTCCTCTGCAAGAGCAGTTGGCACTCTTAACCTCTGAGCCATCTCTCCAGCCCGGGAGGACTGATTCTTAAGAATGGGCTTTCCACCTCCTTTGATGTCCAGCTTTAAAAATTAGATATAAACCAGGAAAGGTGGTGCACACTTATAATCACAGTACTTGGCAGGCCATGGGAGGTGAGTTTGTGGCCACACTGGAGCACATAGTGAGTACCAGCCTGGCTAAGCTACATAGCGAGACCCTGTTTCAGAAAAAATTAAGTATAGGTTTATATTAAGTATCACTGATTCATGCCTGTAACCAGGAGTTGGGAGGCTGAAGCAGGAGAATCATGAGTTCATTCAGCCTGGATTACATACTGAGTCCAGCCTGGGTTACATACTGAGTCCCAGGTCAGCCTGAGCTATATAGTGAAATGCTGTCTAAAAAAAATTTTAAGGTAGTGGTGGGGGTCTAGGAAAATGACTCACTTGGTCAAGTGCTTGCTGTGCAGGTGTGAGGGGTGGCAGCACACACCTGCAATCCCCAAGACTGGGGAGGTAGAGACGTGAGGATTCTGGTGGCTTGCTGGCCAGCTGGCCTTGCCAAATTGGCAAACGCCAGGTTCCATCAGAGACCGTGTCTCCAAAAATAAGGTGGAGAGCAACTGAGGAAGACATTCAACATTGACCTCTGGCCTTCACATGTGCAAGCACACACACCCCTGCAACACGAACATGTACACAAGTGTCTCTGAACACATGTGTGCACACACAATAAAATAATACAATAAAATAAAAGGAACATACTTCTAGATAGCCATGATTATTCTTTCTAGTTTGCTTTCAATTGCTGTGACAAAATACTCTGGCCAATACCAACTTGGGAAGAAAAGTTTTTTGTTTTGTTTTGTTTTGTTTTCCGTCTTACATCTCTTCGGTCACAGTTCATCACTTAAGGAGCCTAAGGTAGGAACTCAGGGCAGGAGGAAACTGGAAGCAGGAGTTAAAGCACAGGCCAAAAAACAAACAAACAAACAAAAATCCCCCCCCAAAAAAAAGATGCTTACTGGCTTGCTGTACTGGCACATGCTCCGCCTGCTGTCCTATACAATACAGAATGAGCTGCCAGAGGTAGCACTGCCCACAGTGGCTGTGCCCTCCCACATCACTCAACAATCTAGAAAATACCCCACAGACATGGCCACAGGCCACTGGAAGCAATTCCCCAATTGAGGCTCCCTCAATTTAGGAATGTCAGATTCACTGCTACCATCAAGCGAAATGGGAGAAGCTTGAAAACATTGCCTCTTAAAATACAAAACAAAGGTGCACACTTTCATCTAAAAAATGAAATTAAAAGGAAACACAAATGAATACATTAAAGATCCCTTCACTCCAAATGGAAAAGCAGCCGATGTCCATGGATTAGAAGCATCAAGGAACTAGAAGATATTATGTTAAGTGAAGTAACACAGTGATGGTATCCCTCATCTGTGGATGCTAGTACCAAGTACCTAGCTGTAAGGCAAACTGAGCAACATGAATGTTATATTCCTTGTGATCTGAAAACAACTGTGCTCTTATATTGGGAATCCCATAACAGGTTCTAGAACAAAGCTACCATTTATTTTCAGAGTTAGGATTTTTTGGTATATGGATGGAGGCTATATATGCATATGTTAGAGTAATATAAGATCAAAGGAATGAGGAAAAAACTATTTTGTCATGATATTATGTCTAACCACAGTATTTATTTTATGGAAGAGCTTCTTAGTATTTCTTTTTTTTATGTGTATGAATGTACTGTTTGCATGTAGTTTGTGCACCCGTGTCATGCAATGCTGTAGAGGTCAGAAGAGGGCATCAGATTCCCCTGGAACTAGAGTTAAAGACGGTTCTCAGCCGTGATGTAGGTGCTGGGGATCGAACCCGGGTCCTCTGCAAGAGCAGACAGCACTCTTAACTGCTAGGCCATCTCTCCAGCCCCCTTAGTATTTCTTATACAAAGGTGCTTGAGCTTTTGTCTAAGCCTTTTCGAAAATATTACAGAGTAGTTAAAGTATCAGGCTGGTGTAACTTAGCCTTTCTGAATGCTTAACGACCATACTTAATGCCCATACCAATTTGGCTGAGGGAATTAAGGGATAACTTTGTTCCTTGCCCTCAGAGGTCAACTAAATCCCAGGGGATATGTATGGGGGCATCTTTTGAAATGTCCTGCAAATGTGAGTCTTCCTGTGCAAGGAGGTCTTGGAGATCCACTAATGGGACTTCAGCCAGTTTCCAGTCTACAGAGAGGAAAGTCTGCTCATGCTACAAAAAGGGAAGCCTGGTCTAGCAAGACCTGACTTTGTCCTCAAGTGGATGGAACTGGTGATTGAAAAGCCAAAAAGAACCAGGGGCTCCCTCCAAAAAAAACCTGAGTGGCCTTTGAGGACCAGATCCTCAAAGTTTCTCAACTAACCTTGAGAAAACAAAAACCTTGGTTAATCTGGGATAACAGTGTGGCCTTAAGCATCCAAAAGGAAAGTATAACCAGAAATAATCAGTAAGGCCTGAGAAATTATACTTCAGGTATAAAACTTGAGATCTTAGTAAAAAGACAAAAAGTAGAATAATAGTAATAATAATAATAATAATAATAATAAATAATTTTTAAAAAGAGCACAATTGTTTTGCCTGTCTTACTGGCAAGTGCAGCTACCCTGTGGCTGCCAAGGCTTTTGCCATCCTTCAAAGACATGAGACACAGCTTTTTCAAGCTTCCAATATGGTCTGAAGATTCATGTCTCTCCAAGAATCCTCCAAACCTTCAGTGCCAGATGAGGACTGCTGAGACATCCACCTTGTGGACTGAGCTACTACTGGGATTTCAGCCTCTTCAGAGTATAGACTGCCATTGTTGGACTACCCAGGCTGTATCATGGAGACCAGTACAGGAAGATCAAGACAGGACACAGTGCTTACTAGACCTCATTTGGTGACCATGGGAAGGGAAAACCCCAGTGTGGAACACAAGGGCAGAACTGATGGTGGTTTGGGCTTGCCAAGGAGGAGAGTTCAAACATGACATCCTTCAGCCTAATAAAAAAAAATCATAAGCTGAAGATGCTAAAACCTATGATATATGTGGCATGCATATATGCGTATTTTGGAGTGATGCACATTGGAAGGAATAACAACAACAACAACTACTACTACAACAGAAAGACTGCATCAAAGAACTGACTGAAATGGTGAACTTCTGCTTGAAACAGTAAATTTCAGAAATTGAGAATTTTGAAAGAGACTGAGAAAAAGATGAAAAACATGTTTTGCAGAATGCATGAGCTCTGGGGGGGCAGAGAGTGGGCACAGGTCTAGATTTGATTTGTAATTTTGTATAAAATGCACAGAGCTTCAATAAAACATTGGCTTTGAAAAAAATGAAAGAAAGTAAAAGGAAACACAAATGAATAAATTAAAGATCCCTTTACTCCAAATGGAAAAGCATCCGATGTCCATGGATTAGAAGCATTAAGGAACTAGAAGATATTATGTTAAGTGAAGTAACACAGCAATGGTATCCCTCATCTGTGGATGCTAGTATCAAGTACCTAGCTGTAAGGCAAACTGAGCAATATTAATGTTATATTCCTTGTGATCTGAAAACAACTATACTCTTATATTGTGAATCCCTTAACAGGTTCTAGAAATAAGCTACCATTTATTTTCAGAGTTAGGAATTTTTGGTGTATGTGTGGAGGGCATGTATTCATATTTTAGAGTAATATAAAATCAAAAGAATGAGGAAAAAAAGAAGCATTAATATTGTCAAAATAGCCATATACCCCTCGAGTGATCTACAAACTCAATGCAATCCTTATTAAAACTCACGATGTTCTTCCCAGAAACAGAAAGAACCCTAAATAGACAAAGCAATCCTGAGCACAGACAACTAAGCTGGAAGCATGAAAATACTTGATTTCATTTTGGGGGGGGTCTTTTTGAGACATGGTCTCCCTATAGCCCCAGCTGTCCTGGAATTCCCTCTGTAGACCAGGCTGGCCTTGAACTCACAAAGATCCACCTGCCTGGTGGTGCATACCTTTAATCCCAGCACTCGAGGGGCAGAGGCAGACAGATTTTTGTGAGTTCAAGGCCAGCCTGGTCTACAGGCAAGCTGGGGCTACAGGGAGACCCCGTCACAAAAAGAAAAGAAAAGCAAAGAACCCAAATATACTCCCAAAGAAGATATGAAAATGACCAACATGCACATGAAAAATGTTCTGTCTCATTATCCTTGAGGTAAACTTGAATATAAACCACAGTAGCTGCCACCTCATACCTAAAAGGATGATGGTTGGATTTTTTCCTTTGTTTTCTGTTTTTATGGTACTGGGGATTGAATACAGGGCCTTGTGTATATTAAGCAAGAGTTCTATCACTGAATCATATCCCTAGCCCAGGATGGCTATAATCTAATAGACAGATAATAAAATGTGTTGACTGAAATGTGAAGCAATTAGAATTCTCATACATCACTGGAAGAAATGTAAAATGGTGCAGCCTCTATAGAAAGCAGTCTGGTAATTTCTGAGAAAATTAGACATATGACCCAAGTTAACATATGACCTAGAAATTTCACTTGTAGAGATATGCCGGAGAAATAAGAGTATATGTCCACATAAAAACTTTTATACAAATAGTCTTAGTACTTCATGTATAATAGCCAAAAGGTGAAAATAACCCAAATTTCCTTCAGTCTGTGAATGGGGAAACAATTGTGTAATATTTACATGCTGGAATTTGGCCACTAGAAAGAATGAAGTAGGTGAAGTGTGGTGTTACACACCTGTAATCCCAGCACAGAGGAGGCTGAGACGAGAGGACTGCAGTGAGTTCCAGGCCATCCCTGGCTTCACAGTGATTTCCAGGCCATCCTCAGAAACACAATGAGGCCTTTCCAAAAAAAAAAAAAAAAAACAACAACAAAGAAGTAAGGAAGTACTGCTATGTGCCATAATATGGATGAACCTTGGAAAGGTTATGCTAAGGAAAAGAAACCAGACACAAAACCTACACTTTTTAATAGTTCCAGTCATAAGAAATCCCCAAACAAGGCAAATTTACAGAGACAGAGAATTGACTAGTGATTCCAGGGACTAGAGGGGAAGAAGAGAAATAGGACAATAAGCATGGGGTTTAAGAGCAGGTGAGGGGCTGGAGAGATGGCCTAGCGGTTAAGAGCACCGACTGCTCTTGTAGAGGACCCAGGTTCGATCCCCAGCACCCACATGGCGGCTGAGAACCGCCTGTAACTCCAATTCCAGGAGAACTCCGGTTCCAGGGGAATCTGACACCCTCTTATGACCTCCGTGGCATTGCAGGACACGGGTGCACAAACCTACATGCAGACAGTACATTCATACACATAAAAATAAAAAAAATCATTAAAAAAAGAGTGGGTGAAAATGGTCTAAAGTTAAATGTGGGAGGGCACCACAGCTCTGAACATACTAAGTCCACAGAATTACCTACTTTAATTGGCTGACATGTATAGCATTTGTGTCCTTCAGCTTTCTATCACTATAACACACACCCAAGATAATCTATTTATAAGCCAAAAAAGGTTTATTTTGGCTCATGGTTTTGGAGCTTTCGGTCTTTAACCAATCGGCACCATTGCTTTGGGCCTGTAGCAGCCCAACATGGCAGGAATGCAGAGCAAAGCAAAAATAGCTCACACATGGCTGGGAGTTGGGAAAACAGGAAGAGACCAGGGTCCCACAATTTCCTCCAAGGACACTCTTCCAATGGTCTAAAGATCTCCCACCAAGCGCCTCTCAAAATTTGGACCACTTCCCAATGGTGAGAAACTGGGCAAGTTAACACTGACCTCTGGGGAGTATTGCAGATCGAAACTATAGTGAAATGTGAATTGTAGCTCAATAAAACTTGTTATGTTTTGGTTTTGGTCTTTTTGAGACAGCGTCTCCCTGTAGTCTCCGCTGGCCTGGAACTTGCTATGTAGACCAGGCTGGCCTCAATCTCATAGGGATTTGCATGCCTCTGCCTCCAGAGTGCTGCAATTAAAGGTGTGAGTTCCCACACCCAGCAGAACTGTTTTTTTTTTTCAAAAGGAGAAAAAACTGTCCAGAGCCACTTGACAAGAGGTCACTGGGAAGGATCTGTGTTGGCGTATGTTCCTTTAGCTCTCAAGACTGTATTGTATGCACTATATGTTTGCATGTGTGCATATATGTGCATGTATCTGTGTATTTCAGAATATTCTGGTCCTATCTTGGCCATAGGCAAAATATCACCTAAGCTAAGTTCTCCCTCTGGCTTTCCAACTAAAGGTGAAAAAGTTTGAACTTACTCTCCTTTGACACAGTTTTTGCCTATTGGACACTATTGCTATTGCTGCATCCCTACTAGGCATGGATCTTTCTGGATAAATTAAGTTTGCAGAGATTTTTATCGTGCATTTCTTTTTGTTGACAGGGTTGCAGGAGAGGAGTGGAGTTGCAAAGACAGCATGTATTATATACTGAAACATCAGAATGTCTCGTGTGGTCTTTTCGGCCAGCTTTTACAAAGTTAATTGTACAGAGGACCCAGGGGCAGAACACACTAGGCCCTTCCCAGGGGGGAATGTGTCAGATAAAAGCCTCCTCGAGTTGGCCTGGACCGCAGGCCACCTAGACTTCTGTCTTGGCTTCCTCACAGGTGCTTTTTGGAAGACTTGGCCTCGGTAAGTTTCTCCCCTTCTTTAGGTTTTGACCTGCCTCAGATGAGAGGCATTTGTGGCATAAAGGAAAGGAGGCTAATGTTTCCACATGTGACAATAACAATGAGGTAACACATACTATTTCAGCCTGAACTTTCAGAAACTGAAGTGGAACATACCTGCGGAAAGATAGCCATAGCCTGTAACGGTGCCTCCCTCCCAACCCCATCCTGTTTCTTCAAGACCACCAATCTTAGTTCTGTTCTTCCAGGCTTGGCTCTCATTTCTCTAAATAAAGCATTCCTATTTTTGTTCCTTTGTTTACCAATTTGGAGCAATCTGTTGACTTCCTATATAAGCTAGTTGAAGATGTAGCTCCATCATCATTTCTTTTTCTTTTTTTTAATGTGTGTGAGTGTAGTGTCTTCATGTAGGTCAGTGCACCCGTGTCATGCAATGCTGCGGAGGTCAGAAGAGGGCGTCAGATTCCCCTGGAACTGGAGTCAAAGACAGTCCTTAGCCACCATATGGGTGCTGAGAATCTAACCCGAGTCCTCTGCAAGAGGAGTTGGTGCTCTTAACTGCTGAGCCATCTCTCCAGCCCCGCATCATCATTTCTTATTCCTTTATTGCTCGTCCTGGTAATGCATGTAATATACTAATGCTTTTATGCTTCTGCGTCATCGTTCCTCCATTGGGCACTGGCCCCTTCTGAACTTTAGCTCTTTTCTCTACCCAGATCTTTCATCAGACAGTGTTTTGGTAAAACATTTGTCCTTTATTTTACTTCATTTCATTTCGTTTTAGTCTTTTTGGAGACAAGGTCTTATGTAGCCCAGGGTGGCTCCAAACCCACTATGTAGCCAAGGATAACTTTGAACCCTGAACCTCTGACCCTATCTCCCGAGTGCTGGAATTGCATGTGTAAGCCATCATTGCTGGCTGGTCCTTATTTTAAGGACCAGCTCTTGTCTTGGGGTCATGGAAAGGGGAATGAGTCTAAATTGGACTGAGAAATGTTGTATGAATGGCACAAAACTTCAATTAAAAAACATTTTAAAAAAGCAGATGTGAAGGACGGTGCTGGTTTTTACTGAGCAGGTGCTGTGTGCCAGGCGCCGTGTGCCAGGCGCTGCGTGCCAGGTGCCGTGTGCCAGGTGCTGTGTGCCAGGCGCTGTGTGCCAGGTGCTGTGTGCTCATGTGCTGTGTGCCAGGCGCTGTGTGCCAGGTGCTGTGTGCCAGGCGCTGTGCAGGCTGCACTGCATTCACTTCTCATGGCAATCCTGAGAAGGAAATCTCTTCACTGCAATTTGAGAGTGAGAAAACTGTGACCAAACCATACATCTGGTAGGGGCCCAAGCTGAGATGTCAAACAAAGTTAGACTCCAAAGGCCTACAACTATTTCCAAAGAACCAGTGTCCTTCAGCTTTGTGAGAGTGGAGAAAACTGTGAACCAACCACACATCTGGTAGGGGCCCAAGCGTGAGATGTGAACCAAGGTTAGACTCCAAAGGCCCTGTACTATTTCCAAAGAACGCTGTCCTTCAGCTTTGAGAGTGAAAAAACTGTGACCAAACCACACATCTGGTAGGGGCCAAGCTGAGATGTGAACCAAAGTTAGACTCCAAAGCCCTTACTATTTCCAAAGAACCCGTGTCCTTCAGCTTTGAGAGTGAGAAAACTGTGACCAAACCACACATCTGGTAGGGGCCCAAGCTGAGATGTGAACCAAAGTTAGACTCCAAAGGCCCTATACTATTTCCAAAGAACCGCGTGTCCTTCAGCTTTGAGAGTGAGAAAACTGTGACCAAACCACACATCTGGTAGGGCCCAAGCTGAGATGTGAACCAAAGTTAGACTCCAAAGGCCCTATACTATTTCCAAAGAACCGCGTGTCCTTCAGCTTTGAGAGTGAGAAAACTGTGACCAAACCACACATCTGGTAGGGGCCCAAGCTGAGATGTGAACCAAAGTTAGACTCCAAAGGCCCTATACTATTTCCAAAGAACCGCGTGTCCTTCAGCTTTGAGAGTGAGAAAACTGTGACCAAACCACACATCTGGTAGGGGCCCAAGCTGAGATGTGAACCAAAGTTAGACTCCAAAGGCCCTATACTATTTCCAAAGAACCGCGTGTCCTTCAGCTTTGAGAGTGAGAAAACTGTACCAAACCACACATCTGGTAGGGGCCCAAGCTGAGATGTGAACCAAGTTAGACTCCAAAGGCCCTATACTATTTCCAAAGAACCGGTGTCCTTCAGCTTTGAGAGTAAGAAAACTGTGACCAAACCACACATCTGGTAGGGGCCCAAGTGAGATGTGAACCAAAGTTAGCTCCAAAGGCCCTTACTATTTCCAAAGAACCGCGTGTCCTTCAGCTTTGAGAGTGAGAAAACTGTGACCAAACCACACATCTGGTAGGGGCCCAAGCTGAGATGTGAACCAAAGTTAGACTCCAAAGGCCCTATACTATTTCCAAAGAACCGCGTGTCCTTCAGCTTTGAGAGTGAGAAAACTGTGACCAAACCACACATCTGGTAGGGGCCCAAGCTGAGATGTGAACCAAAGTTAGACTCCAAAGGCCTTATACTATTTCCAAAGAACCGTGTGTCCTTCAGCTTTGAGAGTGAAAAACTGTGACCAAACCACACATTGGTAGGGGCCCAAGCTGAGATGTGAACCAAAGTTAGACTCCAAAGCCCTGTACTATTTCCAAAGAACCGCGTGTCCTTCAGCTTTGAGAGTGAGAAAACTGTGACCAAACCACACATCTGGTAGGGGCCCAAGCTGAGATGTGAACCAAAGTTAGACTCCAAAGGCCCTATACTATTTCCAAAGAACCGCGTGTCCTTCAGCTTTGAGAGTGAGAAAACTGTGACCAAACCACACATCTGGTAGGGGCCCAAGCTGAGATGTGAACCAAAGTTAGACTCCAAAGGCCCTGTACTATTTCCAAAGAACCGCGTGTCCTTCAGCTTTGTTTTCCTCTACAGCGTTTTGAGTGCCCTTTCTATGACCGAAGCTTGAACTGAAAGTCATTATCTATTTTGGGAACTCTGTGATGATTCTGGCTCGTTCACTCAAAGGGCACAGGAAGGAGCCATTAGAGAGGGAACTGTAGGCCATTGCAGTGTCCCTGGGGTGGGGAGATTGAGCTGTCTTTTGAAAGCCACAGCTTAGCTGCATGCCCGGCAGGCCTCCCTCTCCACCTAGGCCCTACGCCTTAGATTGTGGAAACCAGCACAGAAATCCCAAGTACTGTCCGAGGTGACCTGTCTGGGGGCCATTTGACTGCACCACCAGGGCTCTCCCAGTCAGCAGGCTGCCTTTGATATGAAGTAAATTCCAAACTTTGAAGGTTGTAGCTGACTCGGACCATTGCTCTGGCATTGCGGTCATAGACACATGTGGGAAATTCCCAAACTCATTTTCCCACAGAGCTGTTTTGGAGTGGGGGACAGAAAGAGGCCGGGGGTGGAGAATGTATTTTAGTATTTATTTGATTAATATTTGTTATATTGGTGGACTGTTTCAACCAGAGGCTCTGAGTGGGATTTCCCCAGGGGGGTCACTTCTGGACATATAGAAGACTCTAAAGGTTAGAAGACCCAGGCACAGCTTTCAGTACCAAGGGACGAGAGGCCAGAACAACATAAAACAGATGATCTAGACCCCCTCCCGCCTTCACGCTGTTTCATACCAAACATTTGGACATCCACCCACTTCCCCCCAGCTCTCGGCCGATGGGTTCTTCCTCTCTGTTGGGGTTCTAGCCATCCGTCTACCTTGGATACATCTCAGTCCTTTTAGTTCCTTGCTTCAGTCCTTGTTCATTCATTTTTCTTTCTTTTTTTTGGTCTTTTCAAGACAGGGTCTCCCTGTACCCCCAACTGTCCTGTAACTCACTCTGTAGACCAGGCTGGCCTTGAACTCACAAAGATCCACCCGCCTCTGCCTCTGGAGTGCTAGGAATAAAGGCGTGCACCACCACGCTTGTCTGCCTGTCCGTTCATTTGTTTTTTGAGGCAGGGTTTCACTTTACTGCTTAGCTGGCTCATAACTTGTTCTGTAGAGTAGGCTGGCCTCAATCTCATAGAGGTCTGCCTCCCGAGTGCTGGGATTAAAGGCGTGCACTATGACACCTGCCTCTTCCACCCTTCTTTGTGATCCCTGGCTCATTCCCTACCCCAGGCCTCCAAAGTTCCTTACTGCTGATTTATAGTGTTGGGCACATCCCCCTTTCCCCTCTCTTCACAATGACCTATGACTTCAGATGTAGACAGTTGGTTTCTTCTTTAATTTTTTTTTATTTATTTTTTATGTGTATGAGTGTACTGTCCACATGTAGGTTTGTGCACCCATGTTGTCCAATGCCTTGGAGGTCAGAAGAGCGCATCTGATTCCCCTGGAACTGGAGTTAAAGATGGTTCTCAGCCACCATGTGGGTGCTGGGGATCGAACCCAGGTCCTCTGCAAGAGCAGTCATCAAGGACCTGGCGCTCTTATCCGCTAGGCCATCTCTCTAGCCCCCGACAGTTGGTTTCTTGAACCACCTCCCAATTATGCCCACTCCACTGCATAACCCAAATCCGTCTGGTCACCACCGCTCAATGAATCTGCCTACAGAACAGCTAGCTGTCTGAGGCCGGTTCAGGGCTGCTGTGTGCCTTACACCATAAAATCCAAATTCCTCAGTTTAGCACTCAAGGCTCCACACTACCTTCTCTCTGGTTCCATCTCCTGGCTCAGCACTTGCCGTTCTCTGGTGGATGGAGAACTTCTTGAAGATAGACCACTGGTCTGGTGTACTTTGGGACAAAGGCTACATAGGAGACTGCCATGGAAATGGTGGGTCAGGATGTGTTTGTGGAGGGGTGAGAAAATGAGTTTGACATAGACATCTTGGGCTGAAGATATGGCTGGGTGGTAGTAGAGTACTTGGTCTACCAAGCAGAAGGCTCTGGGTTCCATCCCAATGCCACAATTAAGTTAATTAAAAAGAAATTGCATGTTTTGTGCATGAAAGAGATCTCATATGATTCATTTTGCCAAATAGCTGTGCAGGGAGCTTTGTCACTGGCTGAGTGAATGACCTTGGCAAAGTCTTCCTCTTTCTAAGCTTCTTGTCTCTCACAAGAGTCTCAAAGTTGTACTCAAGCCCACAGAGGTGTTTGTTGATGGGCACATGAAAATCATGTGTGCACGCTAGCTGTGCACCATGCCAGCCTGTTTCTTGCCTTCTACCCACGAGGCATTTACATTTGTGACTCTGGGATTAGGTGGTGTTTACTCCCCCTTTGAACTCTGGAATGGCTGGAATTCTGTTTGACCTGCTTTGAAATGAGAATTGCCAGTGCTTTGCTTAAGTGGTTTCCACTGTCATCCACTATCCAGCAGCAGCCAGGCAGGACTGACAGTGCCTACTAAACAGCCCACCAAAGAAAGGTGGCGAGTGCCTTTAGTAATTCTAATTTGTGTGGTCAGCTGCAGAGAGAGATGCTAGTCCACTGAAAGTGATTGTCTTTACATAGCCCAGCACAAGTGGTGCCCCGCCACAGTGTAGAAAGGACCAAACACAGCATACCATTGGCAATCAGCCGGGCATACAGAGGGCATTGGTTGGAGGCACAAAGTGTGAATTTAATCCAAGTTGCCCGGCAGGGTACTCTGTAGGACAGAGTGTTGAATGGGGGTGTGTGCTAGTCGGGACCCAGTCTGTGCAGCAGCTCCACAGAGCCGCTCACAGAGGGCAGGGGAGAGCAGGGAGGCATTTTTCCCACTCAGTTCCTTGGCATCAGCCAGTTCCAAGGGTTAAATGAGCTGCAAATCTGCCTGGCCACAAGCCAGCAGAGCACAGCTCCCCAAGAGATGTCCAGTGGTGGCTGGAAGTCAGTGGCCTGACCCCGACAGGAGCTGAGCGCCACGCTTTGGGGCAGCATCCAGGTGAGAAGTACTGAGAGCTGGGCTGAGGTTTGGGGAGGGTGTGTGCCCATCACAGGGCACAGCCACAGGCACTGAGTGAAAGTGCAGCCTGTGATGGGCTGTAGGGCAAAAGGCTGCAGCCACTGGGTGTACATGGAGCCTGGCTGCCCCTAAACTAAGCATGGATGCTGGAGAGGCTGTTCCGTGAGAGCCAAGGTGGACAGTGCACTGCATGTGGCAGTCCTAAGCTCCTGGGGGTGGGGTGGGGAGGGGAGGGGGGGGGGGGGGAGGAGGGCAAAGTGAGAAGAAAGGTCACACTTCTGCTCTCAGTGAAAGGGATTGACTCTGAATGGTTTGGCCTCCCTTCCTGCTTGACTGCTTATGAACTCAGAGAGACAAACTCCTGCAATCCTGTTTGCCAAACTCAATAAGTGGAGAAGTCAAACTTCGCCAAGGAACTCCATAGAGCGTGTCGCCAAGTCCTGGGGAAATGGTCTGCCATGCTCATTGGGGGTGGTTTTTGTTAGGTCCAGGCTTCTTTTCGAGACTACCCCTAGCTCATGTGAGCCAGGCACTGGGTGATACACTTGGGATTTGGGGCTGCAAAGAGAAATGGGGACTTGGGTGGTGGGAATGTCAGGTGCTGAAGGTCGATAGATGTTGTCTGTGCAAGGCTTGGCTGTGGCCATGACCAAAGATTAGGAAGGGAGGGGAGGGGAGGGGGGAGAGGGGAGGAGAGCTGGCCCGTGACTGGAGGATGTGGTTGGTGTGGCTCCCATTTTGCTGTGTGTTCTGTGCATGTTTGTGACATGCTCGTTGAGCCTGGCTCTAACTGTGGTGTATATATTTCTTCTGAACAGCTTGAAACCAGGCAGTGATGGGATGGCTAAGGACAAGGCTGAAGAGTCCAGTGCTGGCAGTCAGACCTCTGTGTGGCCGTGGGTGACCCACTGGGGTTCCCTTACCTCCTCCCACTGAAAGCCACAGGGACACGCGTGTCCCTGCAGAGCAGGTAGAAGAGTTCATGAAACCAGGCTCTTAACTGCAGACATGTACCTGAGCCTCAGCAGCCAGGGTTTATCATCATCGCATGACTCGCTTCCTGCTGGAGTGCTGGGGGCTTGCTGCCATTCGGGCTGTGGAGGGACTGTGGGATCCCTATCGTTTCAGTACTTAGGGGCAGAGCAAGGCTGGCCTCTGCAGTTGCTGCCTGTGCCCCAAGCACCTTCCTCACTCCCTCCTACCAGCATGAGGAGAGCTCTGCAAAACTCAGAGGATTTGAGGCAGAGCGATGATCCTGTAGCTGCCAGGCACTTGGGCCTTTGTCCCTGTGGCTGCCAGGCAGCTGGCCAGACCTCAATGCTGGGAGCTCCCATAGTATGAGCATTCTGTATGACTGAGCTGAGGATGGACATCCTGTAAAGCAGCAGGACTTTTGTCTAGTAAACAGGCCTTGGGCTTTTTTGGCCAGAGAATTCTAACGTGCATACATGATCCATAGTCCCCTGGCAGTTACTGTAAGAGTTGGACGGAGTCCACCAAGTTTGAGACAGCTTGTGGTACGACCAACTACAACGCCCACATCTAACGTTACTTTTGAAAACATTGTGCAGAGGCCGAAGCATCTGAAAGCCACATTCAGCCTCTTTACTGCCAGTTTGTGACCAACGTGAAAGGCAAGGCCAGACTGTACATCTTTGAAACTTTTCCCTTTTTTGGGGGTGGGGGCATGGCTGGCAAACCGTTTTACTTTTTAAAGATTTTTATTTGTGTGTGTATGTACGCCACATGTTTGTGGTGCCCAAAGAGGCCCAGAAAATGGCATAATATCCCCTGGAGTTGGAGTTATACGTGAGCCCCCTGACATGGGTACTGGGAGTTGAACTTGGGTCCTTTGGAAGAAGAGCAAGCACTCTTACTCCCTGAGCCATCTCTCCTAGGGCAGAATGGTTGGGGGAGGGAGTCTTTGTTACTTTGTTTTGTTTTTTGCTCTTTCAGACATGACTCCAATGGCATCTCTATGTCAGTCTCCCTGGCTGCTTCTTTGGGATAAATGAATACTTTTCTCTCCACTCTCTTAGTGTCTCTGCTAAAATACAGTAGAATATCTATTCATTCATTCATTCAATAAATCCTTTTTGGTCTTTTCGAGACAATATATAGGCCAGGTTAGCCTTGAACCCAGAGATCTGCCTGCCTCTGCCTCCTGAGTGTTGGGATTTAAAGGCATGTGCTCCCATTGCTGGGTGTGGTGGCACATGCCTTTAATCCTAGCACTTGGGAGGCAGAGGCAGGTGGATCTTTGTGAGCTCAAGGCCAACCTGGTCTACAGAGTGAGTTCCAGGACAGCTGGGGCTACAGGGAGACCCTGACTCGAAAAAGACCCCCCAAAAAAAATTAAAGGCATATGCCACCATGCCCAGCTCATTCAATAAACTTCTTAAAGAGATGATCTCCTTCACACACCTACAATCCTAGTACTGGTGACGCTAAGGCAGGACGCTCAGAAGTTTGTGGGCATCCTGGGTTACAAGTGAAACCATGTTGAAAGGAAAGGGAAACAAGAGAGTTTCACTATGCTGTGTATGGTCATCTTAAGATCCTGGGTCTAACTGACACCCTTACCCCAGCCTCACACGTAGCTGGGATTACTGGCACACACCACTAGGCCTGGCATTCTGTAAATCTTTATTGACTACATTGGTCAGGGCAATGCTGGGTTGCAGAGATGAAGAAATTAAAGAAAAAAAACAACAACAAACAAACAAAAACAATCCCTGCCCTTGAGAAGGGCAGTAGGGTGACAGAGCAGGCAGTGACGCCTACACGTGTAAAAAGCTCACACAGAGCTCCCTGAGAGGGGCAGCCCCTGTGCATGTGGAAACCGAGGAAGGAGACAGACGGCCAAGACAGAGAGGACAGCAGTGAGGGAACCAGCCTGAGGAGCACACAGGGCTTTCCTGGCCCAGGGAGTCCTGGGCAGATGCCAGAAGTTCTGGAAAGCTATGGTATGCTCTGTGATGGGTGTGTAAGGAATGGAGAGCTGGGGGGGGCAGGAAACAAGGCAGATTGTTTTGGGCCCTGTGAGCCATGCTGTGGATCTTGGCCATTTTCCTTTGGAGGCAGTAAGGAGCCAGCTGAGGGGCTAACAACAGGCCAGTGACAGGTCTGTCTGATCTTGGCTTTGGAAATTCTACACTGCAGCCCGAGTGTGTCCTGTGGATAGGAAGGAAGGGACTGTGACCAGGAGGCCACCAGGATCCCAACCGTCGGGGCTTCCTGTCTACAGACCTGCAGAATGGGGACTGGGGGGCAACGCGCTGTGAAGTTCTGCTGGTCAGCTTTCAGTCTCTGACAAATGTCTATGATAAGCAACTTATAAGGAGGAAAGGGTTATTTGGGCTGATGATACAACAGGTTTTAGTTCATGGTCAGTTGGTCCCCTTGCTTTGAGTCTGTGGCGAAGCAGAGCATCCTGGTGGGGAGAAAAGCCATCCACCTTATGGTGGCCAAGAAGCACAGAGAGAAGGTGGGGCCAGGGTCTCAACATCCCCCTTTAAGGGCACACCCCAGTGACCTAACTTCGTTCCACGGGATCCCACCTTCTAAAGGTGCCATCAACTGAGAGGACAGATGTGTAAAGGTGCAGCTGTTCCTGGGCACTCAGCATATGGGAACTGGCCTTCATGGGCACCTACCCTGCTGACCTATGGGCATCCAAACATGACAGGTTCAAAACCTAATCCCTGGCCTTGCCCTCACTGTTGCTATAGTTCCCCTATCTCTGTTAATGGCAAACCCAGATTTCAATTGCTCTGGACCAGAACCTTCTCAACTGTTTCCCCTCATCCTCCATCTACACTCACACCAGGTCACCATCTTCATGGCCTGTGACCCTGTCACCTTCGCCTGGAGATCTGCACCAGTTCTTACAGGGTCTCCCTGTGGATTCCATCCTGGATCCTCTCTGTTCTGCTCTCAACACCACAGCCAGCGTGATCCTGGGGTAAAGGAGATAGGGTCCTGCCTAGCTCACAGCCTTCTCTAACGGTGCTCTGTGAGATGATAAGTCCCCCTGCCTATATGGCCTTGTTCCTCCACTCTGCTCCAACGCTACCAGGCTCCTGCTATTCCCTAGACAGCCTCCAGGGCCTTTGCCCCTGCTTTTCCCTCTGCACAGGGTCCTTCCCTCCAGATCTCCACATGGCTCCCTCCTTCCCTTTGTTCAGAATTAGGCACAAACACAGTCTTCTCAATGAAGCTTCTTTGACCATCCTGTTAAAGAGCAGCACCCCATGTGCTGGGCGTGGTGGCACCCGCCTTTAATCCCACCACTCAGGAGGCAGAGGCAGGCAGATCTCTATGAGTTCAAGGCCATCCTGGTCTACAAAGTGAGTTCCAGGACAGCTGGAGCTGCACGGAGTCCCTGTCTCAAAAAGATAAAAAAGGGCAGCACCCCAGTTCTCCCTGGCCCCCAAATTCCTCCCTTTTCTCATTTAGTGCCTTCCTGGTTACTACATACTATTTATTTTATTTGTTGTCTACATCTCTCGACCAGAATGTAAGCTCTATGCAGCAGACACTTTTCTTACACTATCTGTTCCTAGTGTTTGGATTTTAGTGGGCACATAGAAGCTACTCAGCAAGGACTTATTGAATAGATAAGCAGGTGAACACTGCAGGTTACTGAATTTCTCTAGGCCATGTGACAGAATGCTCAGGGGCAGATTGTTCAAAGACAGCAAAGACTCCACTGGACTAAAGGAGTTAGCAGGTCTTTCCAGGGTGACCTTGGAAAAGTCGATTCCCCTCACTGATCCCCAGTTTGCTCATTTAGTAATTATAAAGGTTAGAGATGGGGCCAGCAAGATGGTTCAGTGGGTAAAAGTGCTCACTATACAAGCCTCATGGCCTGTGTTAGAACCCCACATCCCATGGTAAAAAGAGAGAACCAACTCCCAAAGTTGTCCTCTGATAACCCCACGCATACCATGGTGGAAACACACACACACACACAAACACACACATACACACACACACACACACACACACACACACACACGCACATGCTTAATTAATTAAAAAGACTAGGATATAGCTAGTGGCAGAGCATCTACTTAGCATGCATGAAGCCCTAGGTTTCATTCTTGCCACCCCCAAAAGAATGGAATAAATACAAAATAACAAATAGGGGGCTGGAGAGATGGCTCAGTGCTTGAGAGTGCTTGCTTCTGTTCTTGCAGATGACCTGAGTTCAGTTCCCAGCACCCACGTTGGTCAGCTCACGACCTATATAACTCCAGTTCCAGGGGAATCTGATAATCTTCTGCAAGAACAGTCAGTGCTCTTAACTGCTGACATCTCTCCAGCTCCTTGGTCTTTTTTTTTTTTTTGTATTTTTGAGACAGGGTCTCCCTACAGCCCCAGCTGTCCTGGAACTTGCTATGTAGACCAGGTTGGCTTTGAACTCACAGAGATCTGCCTGCCTCTGCTTCCTGAGTGCTGGGATTAAAGCCACATGCCACCACGCCCAGCTTCCTTGTTCTTTTTTTAATGCTTTTTAAATTTTTTTATTAATTTTATTTATTTCTGTACATGTATGAATGTACTGTCTGCAAGCAAGTTTGTGCACCTGTGTCGTGCAATGCCGCGGAGGTCAGAAGAGGGTGTCGTCGGATTCCCCTGGAACTGGAGTTCTCCTGGAATTGGAGTTTCAGACGGTTCTCAGCCGCCATGTGGGTGCAGGGGATCGAACCCGGGTCCTCTGCAAGAGCGGTCGGTGCTCTTAACTGCTAGGCCATCTCTCCAGCCCCTTCCTTGTTCTTTTTAATTTTTTTTCATCTGCCACAGAGTGTTGCTTGCAACTTTTTTTTTCTAAAACAGGGTCTCACTATGTAGTGAGTTCCTGGCTGGCCTTGAATTCACGATGTAGACCAGACAGAGAACTGTGAGCCTCTGCCTCCCAAGTGCTGGGAATAAAGGTGTGCCCCACCACACCCAGCCCCATTTCTTTCTGGACCTCTGCTAAGGAGCAGTCTTATCTTCAATTCACACTTATAAATATGCCCTGTTACAGCTGTTCAAATAATAATCCAGAAGGGGCTGCCAGGCCGCTGCATTCAATTTAGCAACGGTGTTCCCTGAAGCGGGCCTAGTTCTTGCTGGAAGGATGACACCCCAACGTACCTCCCAGAATCAACACCCCCATCATACCCGCCACTCAGGTGGGCCCACCCCCTCTTCTAGACCAGACTGTAGTCAGGGTTTAAGTTTACCAAACACCTGCCATTTAAGGTTTAATCCTCACTAATTGCACGAAATGGGTGGGCATCATTAGGGCCACTTCTCAGAGAACATAGTAGCCTCAGTGGAGATTCCATACAATCTCTTCCTCCTACAGAAATCACCAGATACCTGCTGACCAATGTCAAGGCCGGAACTATGAGAGAAACTTGTCATATGCTTCTTGCTTCCTGTGGTTCTAGTAGGCTGCAGGTCTAGCCTAAGGGATGGAAAGCAGGCCAGGCCAGATGGAAGTCATCACCATCCCACAGGCTCCCTGAGGCTGAGCAGAAGGGCAGCGCCTTCCCTGCCTAGCCCTGCCAGGAATGCGAGGCTTCCTAAGACCAGAGGGGGCGGGCAGGTTATTTTATGTGATGAACTATTTTCCTTTCTCATTCCAAGGATGGAGCTGTTCTTTGTTTCAGAGGAAACAGAAAACAAGAAAAGCCCAGTGGGGGTTGGCCAAACTTTTCCTTTGTCGTCCTGAATAGGCAGACTAGGCAAGGAGTGGGGGTGGGGCCACCACAAGGACAACAAGTCCACAGATGGGAGACAGGGTTAGAATTCTAGCGAAAACAGTGACAATCACTAAACACACAAAGACCAAAATGTGCGCCAGTGCCTGTGAGGAGGCTTGCAGTCTCCCTCCTGCACTGGTTGCAGTCTGCAGTCTCCAGCGGGCAGTAGGACCCTAGAGTCCTAACACAGCTAGTGCTGTTCAGACCCAGATGTTCCAAAGGCCCCCAGGAGCTCCGCCCCCAGGTGTGCTCAGAGCGCCCTGGCCAGATGCTTTCCTACTCCTCAACACACTGTGCTCCCACTGTGAACAAGAACTCAAATTTGCCAGTCACTGAGTTTGCCAAGCTTGTTCCCGTAGCTCTTCAGAAGGTAGGGTTGCCTAGTAGGTAAGGTTCCCCTAGTGCTCACAGTTCTGGAGGCTGCAAGTCTAAGATCAAAGTGCCAGTAGAGTCACTGTATAGTGAATAGACAGTACCTTACTGTTACACTCTCCTGTAGCAGAACATGCCGAGAGTTTGAGCAAGGCTCTTTTCTAAGGGCACTAATGCCATTCAGAGGACAGAGCCCTCATGACTTAATCACTTTCTAGAGGTCTGACCTTTTAGTACTATCGCCTTGGGTAGTAGACTCCAACAAAGGAATGGGTAGAGGAGGGCATGCACACTCAGATCCCAGCAGTACCTCAGCCTGGGAGCACTGTCTAGGGAGCAGTAGCCGGTGGCTGCATGAAGCTCCTGGGATTCTACACACAGGTCTCGAGGCATGAAGGTCTAGGGAGAAGGGGCCTGGGAATGTGTGCGACCTGTGCAGGAAGGTTCTAGCATTGATCGTTCTCTGGCAATGGTTACCCAGCTTTCAGCTTCCCCTGAGGTTGTTCAGTCCTCTCAGAGAGCCATCCTCCTCGAGGAAATCACCTTTGCATGCAGAGACTCTGTCTCTTCTCTCACCACAATCCAGGTTGCACTTGAGTGTGTTTATTAAGTACGTGCTTGGGCCGCTGAAGCCCAGAATAGAGTTGACACCTGAGGAATGCACCGCGATAAAGAATGTGATGTAGGTGACTGTTGTTTCCCTCTGCTTCCTCAACTAGCTAGACCATTCCCACTGATGCATGGAACCGCATGCAACTCATCCATCATCTAACATCTTACACAAGAAGCCTCCCTCAGCTTCTGTGTGTCCACTGGGGAGCTCTTGCCTGTGCTTGCTATTCTCTTGTGAAGCCTTCCTTGACCTCCCCAGGCAGGGTCACTCCCCCACCTCTGAGCGTTCTAGCACATTCTACATCCTATGTCCTAGCCTTGATGACTGTATGGTTTTGTCTGCCATTGCTATCATTTGGTCATCTCTGTGTCTGCAGCAGTCCTTAGAATTTGTAGAATTAGGGCTGTGAATATAGGATGCATGAAACCCTAGGTTCGATCCTCAGCACCAAAAGTGGAATTAATTAAAAAAACAACAACAACAACAACAACAAAAAAACAACGACGAATTGTTCGTAAACTTTGCTTTGAGTGTTGTGTTGGAACCGGCTAGTAGAGGTTAGTGACAGACAATTGTTAAATATTTGACAGCATGAACCAAATGGTAAACATTCCATCTTTAAAAATTAAATTATACCAGAAAACAGAAGACAAACTGAAACTGTGGGATAGTCAACAAAAATAAATGACCAAACAAATGCAATATGGGATCCTGGAGTGGATCCTAGAACATAGAAAAACTAGCAGAAAAGCTGGTAAAATACCAATAATTCTACAAGTTAGTTAGCAGTGTTGTGTCAAGGTCAATTTCCTAGTTTTGATAAGTTGTAATTATGTGAAAGGTCAGCACAAAGGGGGAGCTTGGTGAAGGGAACATAGGAAGAAACTGTGCAAAGAGTCGTCTTCAAACTCTTCTATAAATCTAAAATTATCTCAGAATTTTTAATCTAATTTATTATTTTTATTTTGTGTGCATGACTGGATAGCCTACATGTATTATAAGTGCATCTTTGTTGGGGCTAGAGAGATGGCTCAACAGTTGAGAGCACTGACTGCTCTTGCAGAAGACCTGGGTTTGATTCCCAGCACCCACATAGTGGCTAAGAACTGTCTTTAACTCCAGTTCCAAGGGAATCCGACACCCTCTTTTGACCTCCAGGGCATTGTGAGAAACGGGTGCACCAACCTACATGCAGACAGTACACTCATACACACAAAAAAAATGAATAAAAAAATAAGTGTATCTTTGTCCTGCAAAGTCCGCAGAGGCAAAAAAAAAAAAAAGGAAAGAAAGAAAGAAAAGGCATTGGATCCCCTGGAATTGGAGTTACAGAGAGTTGTTAGCCACCATGTGGGTGCTGGCAATAGAACCCAGGTCCTCTGCAAGAGCAGCCAGTGCTCTTAACCACTGAGCCATCTCTCTAGCCACCCATCTCAGAATTTTTAAATGAACGGTTAAGCAAATATGCTGTTAGACAAACCTACAATTGAATAAATCATGTTAAAGGCAAAGGTAATAAGTATAACTTATTACTTCCTAGTTTGGTGAAATTTCTTGAGCTTCTTGCCATGTTTTGCACGTGCATGGTGGGCTTTTCTGTGTTTCCTCCCACTTTAGGATGAGCTGATATCACTTCAAAAGCTAAAAAATAAGGCACAGTGGGCATAGCTTTACCATGGAAACCTGACAGTACCACAGATCAAGGTTTGGGTCATTGTTTTGGACACTGTACTCAAGGCTTAAGAAAGTGGTGGAGGCTGGAAGATGGGCTTAATGCATGAGGCCATGAGTTCTATCGAGAAAGAGAGAGAGAGAGAGAGAGAGAGAGAGAGAGAGAGAGAGAGAAGAGAGACAGGCAAGAGCAAGAGACAGATGGGGGAGAGAGAGAAAAAGAAGAGGAAAGAAGGAAGGAGGGGAGAGGAAGTAAGGGAGAGAGGGAGGAAGAAAAACAGGAGGAAGAAAATGTTAATAATTTACATGAACGTCGATGAAAGTATGATGCATCTACTGCTGTTACTTCACAAGCAGCACAAAAATACCTGAGGAAGGGCTGCAGAGATGGCTCAGCAGTTGAGAACACCGGCTGCTCCTGCAGAGGACCTGGATTCAGCTCCCAGCATCCACACAGCGGCTTGCAAGTACTACCAGTTCCAATTCCAGGGTATCTGATACTTTCTTTTTTTAAATTTATTTATTTATATATTTTTTTATCAAATCTAGACCCGTGCCCCCCCATCTCCCCACCCCACCAGAGCTCACATTCTTCCCAAACATGCTTTTCATCTTTTCTCAGTCTCTCTCAATATTTCCATGTGAAAGTTGACGTTTGAGCAGAAGTTCATGTTTCAGTCAGTTCTTTGATGCAGTCCTTTCTGGTTGTTTTGTTTTTGGTTGTGTATGTTTCAATCTGCATTCACGCCCAACTGTCTTTGGACAAAAGCTCAGGGGGCCCTACACAAGAAATAGCTACAACTAGTGTAGTCGCCACTAGCATACCACAGAGTTAACGAGGTGTGAATACCATTTGTCTTTGTTTTTCTGGACTCCCTTTACTTCATCTCAGCATGAATGTCCTCTAGCATCCAGCCATATTCCTGCAAACTCGAATAATGTCGCTTTCTTTGACTGAGCCTTGTGGTAGAACTCCATGGTGGTAGAGTACCACATGTTTCCTGATCCACTCTATCAGTTGAGGGGCATTTAGGTTTGGTTTCCAGCTACTGTTTGCTTATTTTAGTGAAGAGAGCTGAAATCAAAACATGCGGTACTATGCAATATCCGTAGCGTTGGCGTAGATAGTCTTGAGATACACATGCCCGAGGGTGGTTGGCTGGGTCGGGGTGGCAAGTTCAATTCCAAGTCCACCAAGGCGTTCTCCACACTGCGTTCCTATGATGGCTGTATGATTGTCCATTCCTCACCAGCAGTGGATGAGTGCTCTCACTTTCCCCAAACTCTATACTTTCCAGCACTTGTATCAATTGTTTCATTGATCCTACACAGTCTGTATGTTTGCAGTAAGATGATCATCTTATAAAGTGTTGTAATTTGGCATTTCCTTAATCATAGTGGATGTGAAGCAGTCTTGAGGTGTTTTCTTTCCAGCATCTCTAATTCCCTCCACTGATGTAAGAGTCTCTGTTCAGTCTTTGCCTCCTCTATTGAGTGGGTCGTTTGTTTCTCTTTTTTTCTTGTTTTTTTGAGTAGTTATAATTACCTCTGGAAATCAATGTTTAATAGCTGATTCCCGATCTGTACTCTGCAGTGAAGGTTTTCCTACCCACTCTGTGGGAGTTTCCCTTCACTTCCTGCCTTGTATGATTGTTCTTTTGATGTACTAGAAGCTCTTTGAGTTTGAATGAGGTCCATTTTGTCATATTGTGGACCTTAAATCTTGAACAGCTGCTGTCCCTGTTTTAGGAAGTCTTTTTTCCTACGCCTAAGTCTTGTAGTGTGCTGCCAACTTTTTTTTTTTTTTTTTTTTTTTTTTTTTCTTATTTTAATATTTTTATCATTCTTTCATATATTTGGAGTTTATTTTTTACAGGGCAAGAGGAGGGGTTTAATTTCATTCTTCTACAAGTAGTGATACAGTTTTTGCAACACCACTTACTGAAGGATGGCCTGTTTTTTCTCCTTTGTGTCTTCTTGCCCCTTTGTCAAATAGGAGATGGCTGAAAATATATGCGCAGGTTTGGATCATTCGGTTTTTTTTTTCCATTGGTCACAGGTCTGTTTTTGTGCCAGCCAGGCTGTTTTTATGACCTATAGCACGGTAAGATAGTTTGAAGGCTGGTATAGAGAGCCCCCCATTGTAAGCATCTGTTTTTGCTCAGGGTTTTGTTTTGTCTATTCAGGGGTCTTTTTGTTTTGTTTTTTCCCAAATGAATTTAAGGACTTTTTTTTTTTCCAAGCCAGTGGAGAAACTCCTTGGGGATTTCGATTGGGATTGGCATTAATCTATACAAGAGGTTTTTCTGTAGAGGAACGTTTATACAATGTTTAATTTTCCCAAGTCCATGAACATAGGAGGGTTTTTTCCATCTTCTGATATCTCATTCAGATTTGCTTTTTTAAAGACTTAAGGTTTTTGTTGGTTTTTGTTGTAGAGATCTTGGGTTAGGTGTCTTTTTTTAGTTTTGTTCCTAGGGTATTTTTATTGTTTTTTGAGGCGATTGTAGTGGGAAAGATCTCTTTGAAATTCTTCTTCTTTGTCCAGTTGCTTGGTTCTTGGTGTAAGGAAAGGCAATTGATTGTTTTAGGTTAATTTTATCCTCCTGCCAAGTTGCGGAAGCTGTTAATAGTTTCTAGGAGATTTCTTGTGGAGTTTTTAAGCATCCCGTAGGAGTAAAACAATCATATCAGCAGCAAAAGGATGCTTTGACTTCCTCTTTCCAATTAGTACTCCTTGAATGTCCTTTTTCCGTTTTCGTTGCCTATTGCTCTAGCAGTGTTTCAAGCACTATAGTTGACGAAGAATGGTGATAAGGGGCAGCGTGCCGAGTTTCCTAACCTTTAAAGGGAATGTCTGTAATGTCCTTCCCCTTTTAGGATGGTATTGGCTGTGGGTTCCTGTATATAGCTTTGATTACATTGAGGAATGAAATCTCTCAAATCCAATTCCTTCTAGGACTTTAAAGATGAAGGAGTGCTGGATTTTGTCAAGGCTTTTTCAGCAGCAGCAGCAATTTGAGATGATGGTTGTGGTTTTTGTCCTTTTCATTTCCATTTATGTGTAGGATGATGTTTATTGATTTTGTATGTTGAACCACCCTGCATTCTGGTTATTGTAATCCAACGTGGTCATGATGGATGATCTTCTTCATGGGATCTGTATGCGACTTGCCAGTATCCTCCTGTTTTTATGATTTTGGCATCTGTGTTCAGGAGGGAGAGGGTCTATAATGATTCCTTTTAGTTGTATCTTTGCCTGGTTTTTGGTATAGAGTGATGCTGGCTTCATAGAAGGAATTTGGGAGAATTCCTACTGATTGTATCCGTATTCTAAAATTTTTCAGTAATAATGGTTGTAGGTCTTTTTGAAATGTTTTTTTTTTAATGTTTTATAGAATTCTGGGCCTGGGCGTTTTTTAGTTGGGGAGGTGTCGTCATTACATATTCATTTTCTTCATGTATTACGGGTCTCTTTAAGCTGTGGATCTCTTCTTGATGGAAAATTTGGGGATTCCCAGGAGTTCAGATATTCATCCATCCATTTCTTCCAGGTTTTTTTCAAACTTGGCAGAGCATAGGTGTTTAAAGTATTCCCATATGATTTTCTGGATATGTTCATTGTCTGTTGTGATATATTCCCTTTCATAATGGAGTTAGTTGAATTTTGGAGTTTGTTTCTTCTTTCTTTGGTTAACTGAGATAGATAAACGTCTGTCTATTTTGTTTATTCGTTCAAAGAACCAACTTTTGATTCATTGGATTTTTTGTATGGTTTTCTTTTTTTTTTTTTTTTTTTTTTTTTTTTTTTTTTTTTTTTTTTTTTTTTTTTTTTTTTTTTTTTCCTGTCTGTTGTGTTTGGGGTTTTTTTTTTTTTTTTTTTTTTTTTTTTTGCTGCTTTTTTAGATCATTCACTTGTGCGCTGTCTGTTTTTCTAATGTGGCACCCAGGGCTATAAACTTCCCTCTTATGAGTGCTTTTTAATGTATCCTATAGGTTTTATTGTGTTATATTTTCATTTGATTTCATTTTCCAGGAATGCGTTGGTTCTTTCTTTATCGACTTTCTTGACCCATTCATTTATTCAAGAGCGTGTTGTTTAGTCGCCATGTGGTCTTGTAGGCGTAGGGGTCTTCCTGGTTTTGATGTTGAGCTTTAATTGCACTGTGGTCCCGATAGAATGCATGAAAATGATTTCAATCTTTGGTATTTGTGGAGGTTTTCTTTCTGGTGTCCCAGTATGTGGTCCGATTTTGGAGAATGGTGCTGTGGGGTGCTGAGTAGAAAGTGTATTCGCTGGTATTAGGGTGGAATATTCGGTAGAGGTCTATGAGGTCCATTTGGTGTATCCTATCATTCAGTTCAGATGTCCCTCTGTTTATTCTTTGTCCTGTTGACCTATCCAAAGGACTCAGTGGGGTATGGAAGTCCCCTACTATGAGTGTACTGGGGTTAGTGTGTGACTTGTGGTCCTGGAGAATTGTCTTTAAAAAGTTTGGCGCACCAGAGTTTGGGGCATATATATTCATAATTGTGAGATCTTCTTGGTGAATTGTTCCTTTAATAAAAATGTAATGGCCTTCTTTGTCTCTTCTGATTTCTTTTGTTTTGAAGTCTATTTTGTCTGATATTAAAATAGCAATACCTGCTTTCGTTTTGGTACCATTTGCTTCGAAATTTTTTTCCATCCTTTCATTTTAAGGTGGTGCCTGTCCTTGATGGTAAGATGTGTTTCTTGTAGACAGCATATCGATGGATTCTGTTTCCTAATCCAATTTCCCAGTCTATGTCTTTTGATTGGGGAATTTAGTCCATTAATATTTAAGGTTATGACAGGTTTGTGTTGCTTCCTTTTGCCTTATTATCCATTTGCGGTTTGGGTTTAGGTTTCTACTTCTGCAGTTATGCTTTTATTGATTTCTCTTTCTAGGTGCCTGGGAATGGTTGCTCCTTTCTTCTGTCCTTCTCTGAAGGGTTGGTTTTCCGGACATGTGTTCTTTCATCTTTTTTATGTCATGGAAGGTTTTTCTCTCTCCTTCAATTATAATCGACATTTTTTCTGGGTATAGTAACCTGGGTTGGCATCTATTGTCCTTTAACACTGGGAATGCTTTGCTCCAGGTTCTTCTTGCTTTCATAGTTTGTACTGAGAAGTCAATTGTAATTCTGATAGGTTTCCCCTTATAGGTCACTTGTTTTTCTCTTGTGGCTTTAAGGAATTTGTCTTTGTTTTGGGTGTGTACCATTTTAACTATGATGTGGCGTGGAGAATTTCTTTTCTGATCTTGTCTGTTTGGAGTTCTGTGTGCTTCTTGTATTTGTATTGGTTTGTCTTTTTTTAGTTTGGGGAAGTTTTCATCTATTATTCTGTTGAAGATCTGATCAATACCATTCTCCTGGGATTCTTCTCCTTCCTCTATTCCTATGATGCAGAGATTTGATCTTTACATAGTGTCCCACAGTTCCTGGTTGTTCCACTTTTGTGTATTTTTAAATTTTTCATAATCTTTCCTTGACGTTTTTAATTGTTCTGTGTTATCTTCTGGGTCTGATATTCTTTGTTCTGCTTCCTACATTCTGCTTCTGAGGCTTTTTCCATTCCTTTCCTCTTTATTGGATGAGTGTTTGATTTCCTTTTTCATTTCCTCTTCTGATTTCTTTCATATTTCTTCTTCTTTTTGGACCTTCTCAATCTCTTACTGTAGCTCTTTGCTTCACTGGTTGGTTTCTTTATCTTTTTCAGCATGGGATCTTTTCATTGTTTCCAGTTCCTTCTGGAGTTTGTCATTCTCTCTCTCTAGGTCCTTCTTGAGTTCTTCATTCTCTTTTGTTAGTTCTTTGATTTGCTCTTTATAATCTTGTAGTTCTTTAAGTATGTTCCCAATCATGTTTCTGATATCTGTGTCCTGGGCCATCCCCATGGGGATCCCACTGTAGGAATCTTCCGTAGGGTTGGTAGAGCTTGATGCAGGATTATCCTGCCCCTTTCCCATGTTGTCTCTTCTTCGTGTTCCTGGCATATGGGCTTCTCCTTGCCTGTATTCCAATGTGAGTCCCAAATGCCTCTTCACTGTGTTGAAGGCTTGCTTTGCTTGCCTCTTTCAGATGCCTATGTAATCCCAGTTGGCGGGGGTGGGGGGGTGCTCTTTAGCCCGAGCCCGGGTACCTGTGCTTCAGATGGTCTTGGGAGATCTCTGATCTCAAGACTCACACAAACCTACCTTTTACACCAGCTGGGAGGATAATTCCACCCCCCACAGCCACAAAAGCCAATTAAGCCAAAGACAAGTGGATTAATGGATTAACTAGATTAAGTCAATCAACAATCAGCCTTGCTGAAGCACCCAACTCCTACCTACCTACCTGTGCTTGCTTCAGCTGGTCTCAGGAGATCTCCCTGATACTTTCTTCTAATCTCCAGAGGCATTACACACACATGGTGCACTTATATACATTCATGCAAAACACTCACACACATTAAATTAAAAAATTTTTTAAATCCAAGAAAAAAAAATTTTTTAACTGAAGAAACATAGTGCCAGGCATGGTGGCACATGCCTTTAATCCTAACACTCTGAAGGCAGAAGTAGGCAGATCTCTGTGAGTTCAAGCCAGCCTGGTCTACAGAGTGAGTTCTAGGCCAGCTGGGGCTATAAGGAGACCCTGTCTCAAAAAGACAAAAACAAACAAACAAAAAAAATGAAGAAACAATGCTTCCAATCAGTAATGTGATTCAGCAAAAAAGTTTCTGTGAAGAACCAGTGATCTGTTATTTCACCTTCTTATTCATGAATATAAGTGAAACTTTTCCCATTCATGTAAAAATCACAGTTGGCTTTCTGTTGGAGCCAGAGGTTGGCTTTAGGTACAAGAGGTCATCAAAATTACTGAAAACATTGGGTGAAAATTGAACTGACTATATGGAATTTGCAGTAAAGAATAATACTTGTTTAATTACTGTTTGTAAATTGTGAATTTTACATTCTTTTTATGTATATAAGTGTTTTGCCTACATGTATGTAAGTGCACCATGTGTATGCAATGCCCACAGAGGTCAAAAGAGGGCATCAGATCCCTTGGAACTGGAGTAACAGATGGTTGCTAACCATTATGTGGGTGCTAGGAGCTGCAAGAGCAGCCAGTGTTCTTAACTGCTGAAGCATCTCTCCAGCCCCAACTTTTTTTTTTTTTGAGACAAGGTCTCCCTGTAACTCCAGCTGAAACTCACTATGTAGACCAGGCGAGGCTGGCCTTGAACTCACAGAGATCTGCCTGCCTCTGCCTCCCGAGTGCCAACATTCTTATATAAGCAATTTATAGGGCTTATGTGTGTATTACAGGTACACATTTTTAGAGATCCATTGCTGAACATTTATTAGAACACTGTTGCTACTAACCACTCATTTTGTTGTCATCAACTGCATTGACACCTTCTTGGACCAGGCCATGCTATCCTTCTATGTGGAGTGCCTTGGTTGCTCCTTGGCTCAACTGAGTGAGTATTGTGATCTCCACTTTATAGATGGGGCTATTGAGAACCAAAGAAGTTATGAGTAGACCAAGGTTAAGTCACTGACAGCTGCTGAGCCAGGATAAAACACTACTGTCTGCATCCAAAGCTACTTATTAGTTTCCATTGCTGCTGTTACAAATTACAACCTTAGCAGCTTAAGGCCATATAAAGTTATTGACTTAGTGATCTGGAGGTCAGAGGTCCAAAGTGGTCTCCCTGAACAAAATTCAAGGATGTCAGCGGGGCTAAGTTGTTGTGTTGTTGGTTTTTGCCTGTGTATGTGTATGTGCTGTGTACCTGTATGTATGTGTGTTTGTATGTACATGGGCACATGTGTGTACAAGTACACATGTGATGTGTGTGCATATATGTGGGCACCTAAAATTGATCTTGGATTCTTGCTTGATTGCTCTCTACTTTATTTATTTAGGAAGAGACTCTTGCTGAACCCAGAGCTTGACAACTTTATCTAGTCTAGCCAGCCAGCTCGTCCTGAGAATCCCATGTCAGCCTCCTGAGTACTAGAATTACAGGTGGCCGCGAGGCTTGTCTGGATCTTATGTAGGTTCTGAAGATCTTAACTCCAGGCCTCGTGTTTATGTGGCAACTGCTTCATCCACTGAGCTGTCTCCCCAGACCTACATTGCTTTTTTTATTAGCATATGTTGATTATACATAATGGGCTTCATTATGGTATTTTCATGCATGCATGTGTATGTTTGTTTTCTCATAGTCACCACATTACTGTCTTCTGTTCCCTTCCCACTACTGATTAATCCCTTCCTTCTCCCACCTAGTCCCTTTTCCATTTTTGTGTCTTTATTTAGTTTTAATGACCCAAAGGGTTTCATTAGGATTGCTCACAGGGTCCTTACAGTGATTACTTACAGTAGCATGTGCTCTTTCTCAATAGCAACACCACTGAAGAAAGTATCTCTCCCTCCCCCAGTGACTACCGTAGATTCTCATGGAGGGGTGCATCTTCATGAGCTCCTCCTCTGTAGCTACCATTATGTGTCCTTGTGTCCTGGAAGGGCACCTCATGGGCCTCCCGTCCCCGTTGACAAGATGTTGACAGGCCTAATGTTGTACAGGTTTTATGACAGTAATCACAGTTGCCACAAGATCAAGGGTGCACAGTTATGCTGGGTTGTAAAACAGCATTTTCCAGCACCCCTCCCCCTCCTCCAGCTCTTGCATTCTTTTGGCTCCTTCTATCACACTCCCTGAGCCTTGGAGGGGATGAACATTCAATAGTCACCACTGTTCTCATCACTTTGAACAGTTACCACTGACCACCACAATGAGAAGCTTCTCTAACCAAAGCTGATCGTAGATTAATCTATCGTGATAAACATAATTATTTGGGTAGCAATTTGATGGGTACATCCTGTCCAATTAGTAGGCCTAGGACCTCCCCAACCACAGCTTTTGACAAAGTATACAGTACCAGAGATAGATTCTCTCCTGTGGAGTGAGCCTCAAACTATCTTTAAGGGTTCTAGGGAAGAATATGCTGTCTTTCCCAGCTTCTAGAACTTACCTACTTGGCTAGAGAACTAGCATGGCTGCTCCAGTCTTTCTCACATCCCATCTGATTCTGTTTTTGTCATCGCATCAGCCTCTGCCTCTTGCCTCTCTTTCACTTTAGGAGGACCTCATCTCAGTCAAGGGCAGCTGATTAGTAACCCTTATGCCACACATAAGCCTTACTCCCCTTTGCCATGTGATCTAACATGGTGGCCAGGCTCTGGGATTAGGACCAGGGCGCTGTTGCAGGCTGGCTTTCTGTGTGCTGACCCTTCTCGACACTACTTCCTGTTTTAGTGGCTATACTCCCCAGTGTAAGGCCCATTTTAGTCTCCCAACTTCTTCATCTTACTCCCCTGTGGGGTAAGATGTTTTTATCACTTGTTTTCCCAGACTGCCAAGGAGCCAAGTAGGAGAATGACTGTTAATCCCAGAGCTTTTGATCCTGAAGAGCTGTATGATATACTGCTGTCTAATGTCTAATAAATGGTAATATAAGTACATATCTTTTGGTGGCTGTGATTAAACCCAGGATCTCAGGCAGCCTGAGGCCCTGGTCTACACTGAGCTACACTTCCAGCTCCTGGGCACATCTTTTACCTATGTTCTTACTAATGTACTTTAAGGCTTTCTTGGATTTTTGTGTCACTGGCTTTCTAAAGTCTCCTACTTGTTGCTTCCTTTCCCTGCTGCTTGTGCAGTTTGCAACCCTCTAAGCACTCTGGTGGGCATCACTGCATTGCCACTGGTCAGTGCCCACATTCCAAACCTGCTTCTCTTCAGCAGGCAGGATCATGCCTTATTTACTTGCTTTCCTCCTAGATTTTCACATCACCTTATTCTAGAAAATGTCTTGGCCTTACAAAGAGTCCTTTTCTCACTCTTGTCAATGAAGCATCTGTCTGTGCTCAAGAGTCCGCTCTGTGTGCTGTTTCAGATTCAGGCTCTCTAAGGAATTGTTTCCCAACTTCTCTTGCTTCCTCTGTGCTGAGCTCCTTAGTTCCAGTCACAAGAAACCTTCATCCACTGAGACTAACTCTGTGACTAGAAGCCATCCTGCCCTTAGGCCATGACAGGCAGATACTTCTCTGCGCCTGCGCGTCTCGTTCCTGCCTTTGAACTGGCCCAACATGCCTCCCTTTCATGTGCCAAATTTACACCCATCCTTTGAGGCCCAGTCTGAATTCTGCCTTGACATGGGCTCATTTAAAAAATTTTGTAATTGGGGCTGAGAGATGACTTATCATCAGTTAAGAACACTTGCATAAAATTTTTAAAAAGGGGGGGCTGGAGAGATAGCCTAGCGGTTAAGAGCACTGACTGCTCTTGCAGAGGACCCGGGTTCGATCCCCAGCACCTACATGGCAGCTAAGAACCGTCTGTAACTCCAATTCCAGGAGAACTCCAGTTCCAGGGGAGTCCAAGACCTTCTTCTGACCTCTGCGGCATTGCTCAACATGGGTACACAAACCTACATGCAGACAGTACATTCATACACATACAAAAATAAATAAATTTTTTTAAAAAAAAGAACACTTGCTGTTCTAGCAGAGGACCGGGGTTTGGTGCCCAGCACCCATATATTGGGTCACAACCATCCATAATTCCAGTTCCATGGCCTACAATTCCCTCTTCTAGCTTCCATGGGCACTGCGGGCATATGTTGCATACATTTAAGCAGAACACTCATGCACATAAAATAAATTTAAATTTTTTACATTTATTTGTGGGTGTGCAAATGTACATACACATGTGGACCATTCTCAGGAGTTAGTTCTCCCCTTTTAGTGTAAGGAGCACTTATTTTGACAGATTTATCATTTATTATTACAAAGAAGCCACAAACTGGTGACCACTGGGCTAAATAATACCCAACACAATTAGTAATTTCCCCATGCAATCTGGATTTCTGGCTCTTTAGAAAAACAGAAAAATCTGATAATGCTAGATCTGTATTTCCACAGTACAGTAGGTAACTGACAGCTCCCCTGTTGCTAGAGTATGTGCTGTCCCAATCTTCAGTCACCACTGCTCCCTGTTGTATTCCCCTACCCTCCAACACTGTGGTGTCAGCTTGGCTCCCAAAGGCATTTAAGTTATCTGAAATAGTTCATCCATGCCTACGCTCCCACCTATAGTGCAATCTCTATGTGTACATGAAGCTCTTTGGATTTCTTTTGTTTCCCTCAGGCTGCTATGGACATAGTATATTACGCCATCATCACTGAGATGAGAATTTTCCTCTAGATAACTCTTGAAGATGTCTGAATTTACTTTTGCGTCACAGGAAGGCTATATAATTGTAACTTTTCTTGAGAAACCCTCATGTTCCTGACCAGGAGCAACACTGTGGGACAGGTGATACTGCTCCCAGAGACAGAGGGAAACTGAGGTTGAGCTGGAGTGGTAGAGCTGATTGTTTCTGAAGTTAAGGCCAAAGCTTTTGTTGTATAAAGAAGCTTCAGGGAAGGAGGTATGGAGAGATGGCTCAGCAGTTAAGAGCACTAGCTGCTCTTGTAAAGGACCCAAGTTCAATTCCCAGTAAATAAGGTTGTTTTTGAGACAGGGTCTCCCTTTAGTCCTAGCTGGCCTGGAGCTCGCTATGTAGACCAGATTGGCCTTGAACTCATAGGGACCCCTTGCCTCTGCCTCCCAAGTGCTGGGATTAAAGGCATGTACCACCATGCCCAGCCAGGACAGTTCTTAGCTGCCATGTGGGTGCTGGGAATCGAATCCCGGTCCTCTGCAAGAGCAGTTAGTGCTCTTAACTGCTGAGCCGTCTCTCCCGCCCCATCCAGCCCCGTAAATAAATAACTTACTTTTTACTTGATGCATATGAGTGCATTGCCTACATGTATGTAAGTGCACCCATGTCGTGCAATGCCAGCAGAGGTCCAAAAAGGCATTGGGTCCCCTAGAACTGGAATTATGGATGGTTGTTGGCCACCATGTGGTACTGGGAATCAAACCTGGGTTCTCTTTGCAAGAGCAATCAGTGCTCTTAACCTCTGAGCCATCTCTACTTAATCCTAGCACTTGGGAGGCAGAGGCAGGTGAATCTTTGTGAGTTCAAGTCCAGCCTGGTCTACAAAGCGACTTCCAGGATAGTTGGGGCTACTGGGAGATCCTGTCTCAAAAAGACAAAAAAACACAAAAAAAGGATCCTAGAGGTAGAGGAACTTCCCCTGGGGCTCACTGAGAAACTTTGTGAATAGATTGAGAGTCCCTCTTGCTTAGACAGAGATCAGGAACGTAGCACAAACCCACTCTGTGCAGGCAGCATCTTTCTTGCATTCTGGGGAACTCTGAGCCTCCCAGTAGCCCAATGAAAAGGTGAGACAGATGAAACCAAATTGCTGTTGGGATTCAGGGCCCGTTTGGTGAGTCACATCCAATTGACAAAAGTACCGCTGGGCTCCTTGCCCATATGTGTCCAGAGCTTGCTTCTCCCTCATGTGTCACTGGCGCATGGTGCAGGGTGGGAAAACACAGAGAAATTATGCGTGGCTAATTGCGCAGCAGCAAGCAGGAAGAAATGTTCGAATGCCAAAGGCTCCCACCGGGGACAAAGTCTGGTGTCATGTGTTGCTGAACAGCTGCAGGAAAACTTGTCTGCACCCTTGCATGCAGAAGGGTGGGTCTGCCAGACTTTGGATGTAACTTTGCTGGCAAAGAGGATTTATAGGAAACAGACAGAAGGCATCTAGAGAGTTCTCAGGAGCCACGCCATCCCGTCCAGCCAGCAGCAGTTCTAGCCATGGCCAATCGAGGGGCCATGTGGGAAGACCTCAGCCCCAGAGCCATTGGTTTCCTCCACATGTGACATGTTCACAGCCCCTGCTTAGGTCCACTCAAACGCACCTGCCCAGCTCAATGCACTAAAGCTCTGGACCAGACCAGCCACAAAGGGGGTCAGGATGGAGTAGAGAGGCCAGAGACTCAGCCGAGTGGTCGTATCCTTCTGTCTCCGCTGGAAGCCCAGAATTAGTGGCCCAGATACCTTCTCTGGTCCTGCAAACACGGCCTCAGTGGACCACTCAGTCTCTTCACACCCATGTTTACCTCTTTGTGTGGGAGGAAATGAAATGATGTTTGCCTATATTTCAAGAGATGAAAATTAAAGCTCTATAATGATGTAACTAAACAGTAAACTATAGAATTCCTTACACCTGTGTGTGTGTGTGTGTGTGTGTGTGTATGTGTGTGTGTACTGTAGTGCAGAGGATGGAACCCTGGCCTCATACATACTAAGCAAGTGCTGTACCTGAACTATACTCCAGCCCTGTTCCTTCCTCCTCATGGAGGGCTTCCTATGAACCAAGCACTATGCTATTTAAATTTATTATATCTCTGGGCTGGAGAGATGGCTCAGTGGTTAAGAGCGCTGACTGCTCTTGCAGAGGACCCGGGTTCGATTCTCAGCACCCACATGGTGGCTGAAAACCATCTTTGACTCCAGTTCCAGGGGAATCCGACACCCTCTTCTGACCTCCGTGGCATTGCACAACATGGGTGCACCAACCTACATGCAGACAGTACACTCATACACATAAAAAAAATTTATTATCTCTTTAATTGTTAAAAGAAAGATCAAGCCGGGCGTGATGGCACACGCCTTTAATCCTAGCACTCGGGAGGCAGAGGCAGGCAGATCTTTGTGAGTTCAAGGCCAGCCTTGTCTACAGAGTGAGTTCCAGAACAGCTGGGAGACTTTGTCTTGAAAAGACCAAAAAAAAAAAAAGAAAGATCAAGAACTTGAGTTAGGAGAGGAAGACTGAGTTATCAAAAGTCACCAAGGAGTAAGTGGCAGAAGCAGCAAGTGCTCCGTGGAGGCCACTCCAAGCCAGCACCTGCAGTCACTCCAGCTGCCAGGCATTATGTCCCACTTGAATGGAGAAAACTGAGATTTATGACTAGTGGAAGCCTGGTCTTTCCTCTACTGTCTTTATTTAATGTGCTATGTGACCTTAGACACATTACTCAGTCTCTCTGAGCTGTTTCCTGTTTGGAAAATGAAAGAGAGTTGAAAAATGTCAGAATCCAAAACTTCGCGGCAGGGAGGGGGAGTCTGTACAATGAGAAGCAGGACTGTGGGGAAAGGTGGAAAGGAGGAGGCTCAGAAGACCCCAGAGACAGAGCATGAGAAGGTGGGTTTGAGTGTTTCTTGGCTTAACGCTGTGGAGGCAGACCGGGAAAGGGGACTTGCCAAAGACACAACTCACAGGGACCCTCTGGACAGCCTTTCAGTGAGTCAACACAGGAGCCAGGTGGCCAGGCTCAGCGGGCACACCCACTCGACGGGCTGCTGCTGCCACCTAGGGGACAGTGCTGACCCGGAGCCCCGGCTGCGCCCGGGAAGACTCAGCCACTCGTTGCACATTCCCTGTCTCCCGCTGGTTTCCGGAGTGGAGAGGGGCGGCCAGGCCCTGTTCTGCAATGGGGAGGGGAGTGAGGCAGAGCGGACAGTGCCGCCCCTGGTTTGGGAGTTATAAATAAATCCATGTGGAAGTGTTTGGGGCTGTGGGAGCCTGAGGCCGGCCCTGCAGGTCAGGCCATGTGGCACATATTTCCATCCACACAAGCCCCCCCAGTCCCAGGAGACCGTCTGAGCGGAACAGGAACGTCTCGGGCCCCACCCACCTCGACTACCACCCCCACTCAGCCCTCCTCTGCTCAGTCCCAATCCGGCAAGATCAGCAAGATAGTGGCCAACTCGCTTTGAACCTTTTCATGGACTCCTGAGTGCCTGGTAAATGAATGAATAAGGCGGAAGTGAAGCACTCGGGGCTTTTAGGATCACCTTAGCATGCACATTGCCTAAGAGTGTTGGTTCCTCTGTCCTAGCGCCTGGCATAGTTCTCAGCCAGCAAACACTGAGTGCACACCCCTGTGGTAGGCCACGGATACAGCAAAGTACAGCTGTAGATCACAATGTGAGTGGCTCCTTTATTCATGGGGTGTCCATGTGGGTGTCTGAGTGGTTAAAGTACCAAAGGCTTGGGACTGGAGGGATGGCTCAGTGGTTAAGAAGACCAGCTGCTCTTGCAGGGGACCCAGGTTTGATTCCCAATTAAAAAAAAAAAAAGCTTACTGAGCCAGGTGCTTCTCTTGTGACCTCAGGACCCCTCCTTGCCCTCCACCCAAGACAGTGTGTGAATATCCCTATATATATGCTTTACATATCACAGTGCAAAAGCAGCAGGCGTTTCTCATTGCAAACTGTTAGGTCTAGGCTTCCCAGAATCCCAAGGGACACAGGTGCCCACTTCCTCCAGAAGCTGTCAATCTTCTGACCCCTTCCCCTGTACCTGAGGTCCCACCCCATGGGCATAAATGGGTGGACCCCAGCCGCCATCTCTCTCTCTCTCTCTCTCTCTCTCTCTCTCTCTCTCTCTCTCTTTCTCTTTCTCTCCCTCTCTCTGCCTCTCGGCCCTCCTCTCTCTGTCCTGCTCCTCTTTCCGCCCCTGCCCCCTGCCATGCTGTCTGGTCCCAACACGTGTCTGCAGGCAGCTCACGCTGGCAGTCCCACATGAAAGTAAAGCATGTTCCTGGAGTAACCTAAGCCTCATGTGCCTTTTATTGAGGTTCATGCCTTATTATAACCTAACACAAACAATGAGAAAGGTGTGTGTGTGTGTGTGTGTGTGTGTGTGTGTGTGTAGGTGCATGTGTTATTCTAGGCCTAGAGATCATAGGGCAAGATTCTCTGATAAGGGTAGGTCCTGACTTCCATTTCTCCATTTCATGTTGAATATACTGTTTCAATAAAGAATGAGCAAAGCCCTTGCTTGGAAGCACAGTTCCCAGATATCTGAAGGAACTGCTCAGCAGTTAGGGTCTGCTCTTGGCCTTAAAATGAATGCCAAGGGTCAGGCTGTTTCTTTTTACAGCTAAGGCATAACTGTACTGTGGCTTTGAAGTATCCCAACAAATTTATTGACTGGGCCAGGTCATAGGTCTATATGGAAGGAAAACATGCACTATTGTATACCCTTTGGCACTTTATTTTATGGTTTTTATTTTATGTGTATGGGAGTTACACCTGCACGTGTGTAAGTGCACCCATGTTGTATGGAGCCCGAGGAGGACAGAGGAGGGTGTCAGATCCCCTGGAGTTGGAGTTACAGATGGTTGTTAACCACCATGTGGGTGCTGGGATTTGAACCCTGGTCCTCTGCAAGAGCAGCCAGTGCTCTTAACTGCTGAGCCATTTCTCCTGCTCCTCAGTGAGCTTCTTTACATTATAGATGGTAACTTTCTGGTTGCAAGGTTCGGTAAAAGTCTTTATTCCAGATTAGGTCTATTTTGTAAATTCATTCATACAACTAGTCACAGGAGATCAACAATAATTATAACCATACACTGTTATAGAAGTGATTTAAAACTTTCTAGGCGTGGTGGCCCATGCCTTTAGAGCTAGCACTTGGGAGACAGAGGCAGGTGCATCTCTGTGAGTTCAAGGCCTTAAGAATTGTTTATATATCTGGGGCTGGAGAGATGGCTCAGCGCTGCAACAACTGCTCTTGCAGAAGACCTGGCTTCAAATCCCAGCCCCCACATGGTGGCTAAGAACCGGTCTTTAAGCCGGGCATGGTGGCCCACACTTTAATCCTAGCACTCAGGAGGCAGAGGCAGGTGGATCTCTGAGTTCAAGGCCAGCCTGGTCTACAGAGTGAGTTCCAGGCCAGCTGGGGCTATAGGCAGAACCTATCTCAAAAAAAAAAAAAAAGACAAAAGAAAAGAATTGTTTATATATCAAATTTTTCCCTTTAATATTTATTGGATTGGAGTTGGTGGTGAATATCAGAAACTTCAGAAAGTGAAAGCATGGATAAGTGGTAGCTACTGCACTGTTGGCACTTGAAGTGACACAAATCTTTGTAATGTGACACTCTCTTTTGCATTGTGTGATGCTCAATGTCCTGAGACTCCCTGGCCCAAAATGCCGGTTGTAGTCTGGAGCCATTGTGACAACCAGACATGCCTCTCCAGGACAGAGGAGAGGATAGCCCTGGCCTAGGACCTCGGCTAAGGAACTCGGCAGTGGGGAGTGAAGGAAAAGCTTCCCAAGCTTGTGGGCATGTTAAGCCAGCCCTCTATGCTGGCATGTAAATCAGTGCTATAGAACTGGGAGCTTGAATCTTCCCCAAAGGTGTAAAATGATCTTCAGTTGCTGGTTCAAAGCCCAGAAACCCACGATGCAACTGAGGCCACAGTTCTACCAAGCTGGGTCCGGCAGCCAAGAGGAGAGCACCGGCACGTCAGTTAGGGACACACTGATGAGATGATTACTTGGGAATGTCCACAAGGCAACTGGAACCCAGTCCTAGGGACAGGTGAGAGGCCAAGTCTCAGGACACACTTGGACAGGAGTACATCGTGGTGGGATTATTCTGGAGGCCTGGGCTCCGTTAAGATGGCCACAGGGCAAGGTGCTGGGAAGGATGAACAATGAAGCCAGGATACAGGCCTGGCATATAGCAAGCAGGCACCGGGCTGTTGCCTCTCTGCCCTTGCTTCATTGCTGGGTCAGCACCCTTGTCCAGAGGGTGTCAGGACCAGGGCAGCAGTCTCCTGGTTAGCCTCTGTCTTCTGTTTCTCTGCCTTCTGAAATCCTCTTCTATTAGCAGTGCTGGAGATACAACCCAAGGCTCCCCATGGCTACACAGGCCATACCTTCACCTGAATTACCTTCTTAATACTTGGCTTTCACTATGTCCCTCTAACACTTGCCGAGTGCCAACTACTGAGCCTTGCAAACTGACCTGTGAGACCCAGTTCCCAGTTGGCTCCAGGTAGCCTTTTCCAGATGTCCTGCTTCCAGACCTTGCAGTGTGGTCACGCAGCCTTAAGAGCTCACTGCCCTTCTGCTCCCTGGCCTCACCAGCCCCAGGTACCCTTTGACCCTTTCTGCTGCAAAGTAAATGCTCAGGAGTCGAGGCCCAGTTTAAGTGTCCTCTCTTTGGGAAAGCCTTCCCTCACCCCCAAGGCAAGCAGCCTCTCTCCTCTGTGAGCAATCTCCCCACTAGCCAGTCCGAGGGCAGTAGCAAGGTTTCCTATGGCTTTGCCATCCTATCATCCATAGTGGAAACAAAAGGCAAGGTGGGGCTGGGCCTGATGGGCTGAGCCCTTGGGAAGGTTTCTCCTAAGCTGGGCTGTGAGTCCACTGGAGCCGCTCTTCATAGCTGTCTCCCTATAACAGCTGTCTTTGGATGAGGGCTTTGGAAAGAGCCAGTGAAGGGAAGGACAAGATGGAGAGCCAAGGCCAGGACCAAGGCAAGGAACAGAGAGGGGGGGGAAGCATGGAAAGGGGAAGAGGGAGCAGAAGCCCCAGTAGCAGCCCCCATGCCTAAAGGCACTCAGGTAGCCCCGGTAGGATAATGAAGGATGTGGGTTCTATAGCTGAATGCAGCTGCTTTGGCAGGTCCGCTGAGTATAAAGTTATTAATGGGCATTAGTGCACTTTGGTGCCAGGAGGTTCACGAAGCCATGTCCTGCTGGGATCAAATGCCAGCCAGCCAGAACACCTTCTTAGTAAAGAGCAGAAAACAAGCATTGGCATGTAAGAGCTGGCAAACTCTTCAGAGAGCTCTCAAGGGCACCAAGGGCTACTTGGAGCCTCAGAGCTGCCTTAACTCACAAGCCTGGCTCTTGCCTAAGAAAAATGGGCATAAGGACAGGAGAGACAAACGTCGGGCAATGTTTTAGGGGCTGTGCTGGATACATGTGACGCACAGCACACATGTGACCTTTACTATAGATTTCTGTGAGATGGGGATTAACTCCATTTTACAGATCAGGACACCGGGGTCTTGGCCAGATTCAGAACATTGCCCAAGGGAACCCAGCTTGAGAGAACTGGACCCAGTATCGTAATTCAGGTTGCCTCTGCCTTGATGGGTGGACCAAGCTCCAGGGCCTCGTAGCAGCTTCATCTCCAATCTTGCTGACGTTGGTCGTGGGGTTGATCTCTTTGGATTGGTTTCTTTAAATGTAAACAAAACACCAACAGTTGTTCCTAGCTTTGGAATGAGCATTCAGAACCACACGCTGTCCTTCACTTTCCTGCTAGACAGCATTGTTGAGGGGCTCACAAACCTGAAGCAGCAGTGTTTAACCTGAAAATCTACAGTGTGCACTGGAACAAGCCAGGATGCTTTTGGTCCTGAAGCATGCCCACAATGGGTACTTGCATCCTGGAGCCAGGCTTTCCATCCCTTCTTCTCTGTCAGAGAGGACATCAGCATATGATATGGTTGGTGCTTGCCTGGGCTCCCAAGCCCACTAAAAATGTCTTTGTGATGTCTTCTACACACTGTCCCTACTGTGGCCCTCGTTGCTCGTTAGCAGAGGACAGAATAGATGGGGCAAATTGAACAGTTTTTCTTGCAATTCTGATGTTGACGTGGCTAGGCCAGCTCATGGAGTAGAAAGGCTGGTGCTAGCCAGGGGTCCACTACAGTGGACAAAATGGCATCCAGCACCACCACCCGCATCCTCAGTGGAGGTTTGACTTGGGGATGGGATGTGTCAGCTAGAAGGTCCAGGATAACAGTTTTCTGATCTTGCTCTGGAGTCAGGAGAATTTTGCTCAGAACTCTGGGTAATGCACAGTAACATGCAGAGGAGCTAGGCTCTGGTCTGGGGTGGGGCTTGTACTCTGGCCATTTTAGTGGAGCAGGATGCCTTAGTAATCCTTCAAATCAACTCAGTGGGAAGAAGGAGGGAGATAAAAGAAAGGGATAGGTGAATCTGTGCAAAGGACAGATACACATGTGAAAATGCCATAACGAAGCACATCATTTTGTACAATGAATACATATAAATATAAGTTGATGATAGATAGATGATAGATAGATAGATAGATAGATAGATAGATAGATAGATAGAGAGTCTATTGAAAATCTGGCTATAGGGGCTGGAGAGATGGCTCAGCAGTTAAGAGCACTGACTGCTCTTGCAGAGGACCCGGGTTCGATTCCCAGCACCCACATGGCGACTAAGAACCATATTTAACTCCAGTTCCAGGGGAATCCAACACCCTCTTCTGACCTCCGCACCGTTGCATGACATGAGTGCACCAACCTACATGCAGACAGTACACTCATACACAAAAAATAATAAATTTAAAAAAAAGAAAATCTGGCTATGGTGGCTCAAGCCTATAAACTCAGTCTTTAGTTGATGGAGGCAGAAAGATAGTGAGTTTGAGGCTAGCCTGAGCTACACAGCAAGATCCTGGCTCAAAAAAGAAATCAAAACGACAAAGAATCTTGCCACTTCTTACCACCCCATTGCTACCACTCAAGTCTAGGCCACCACCTTCTCTTATCTGGATAATTCTAGCAACCTTGGCACAGTCTCCTAAAAGGGATGCTGTTGAGAGATAGCCTGAGCATGTCAATCTTCTGGCCAACACCCTCCAGTTACTCCCATTTTGCTCAGGTAATAAGCTTGGGTCTTTGGTTAGGAGAGTACCTTGGTGGTAGAAGACTTCTTAGGTCTCATCTCCTTTGAATGCCTCCCTCCTACCCTGTGCATCAGAGTCCCACAGGGAATGAGTCCTTTATGAGGAGAGGGTTGCCTTCAGGAGTAGGGTGCAGCCAACTCCACAGAGACCCTGCAGGGAGAGAGCACAGGAAGCAGTGCCCGCACCTCACCTTCATGTTTCTTCTCATATCCTTGCAGGTGCCTGCCCCTGTGTGAACGGGACTCGCAGCCAGAGAGCACGGGAACGTGTGGATGCGGCCGGTGGCACAGATCAGCTACCAGGGCCAAACTGGGTGCAGAAGGGTGGAGAAGGTCTGAGGGGCAAATAGACAATGACCAGGAGAGTTGGAGGTCTTGGTAGCTGGCTCCTCTTCTGGCCTCCACCGAAGTATTACCATCTTAGTGAGGCTTTCTCCGGCCACACTTCCCAAATTGCACTTGTCATTCTCCATCACCTCCATTCCTCTTTATGTGCTGCTGTTAATTATAGCACAATGCTACCCGTGAGCTAAGTTCTTGTAGCTTGTCCATCATCTGCTCTCCCGGAAGAGTGCTCCGGGATGGCAAGCACTTTGTTTTGGGCACTGCCATTGTCACCACTTGGCTCAACAAATGGCGAATGAAGAATGATTGAAGGCTATGCGTGGTGGCGCACACCTTTGTTCGCAGCACTCAGGAGGCAGAAGCAGGTGGATCTCTGTGAGTTCAAGGCAAGGCTGGTCTACATAATGGGTTCCAGGCCAGCTGGGACTACATAGAGAGACCCTGTTTCAGAAAAAAAGAGGGGCCGGAGAGATGGCTCAGCAGTTAAGACTACCGGCTGCTCTCGTAGAGGACCCAGGTTCAGTTCCCAGCACCTACATAGCAGCTAACACCCATCTGTAACTCCAGTTCCAGGGAATCTGATGCCCTCTTCTGGCCTCTGTGGGCATTGTATGCACTGGTGCACTTAATTACATGCAAGCAAATCCCTTGTGCTCATAAAATAAAAATAAGGGATCTGGAGAGATGGCTCAGTAGTTAATAGAACTGGCTGTTCTTTCAGAAGACCTGGGTTTGATTCCCAGCACCCACATGGTAGTTAACAACCATCTGTAACGTCAGTTACAGGGGCTCTTAATGCCCTCTTCTGGACTTCGTAGGCTTTGTACAACACGGGTACACTGACATACAGACAAAACATTCATACGCATAGAATAAAAAACTAATAAATCAAAAAATTAAAGAAAGAAGCTGGGCGTGGTGTGACATGCCTTTAATCCCAACATTCAGGAGACAGAGGCAGGTGGATCTCTGTGAGATAGAAGCCAGCCTGGTCAACATAGTGAGTTCCAGGCTAGCTGGGGCTACAGGGAGACCTTGTCTCAAAAAATTTAAAAAAATGGAAGGAAGGAAGGAAGGAAGGAAGAAAGAAAGAAAGAAAGAAAGAAAGAAAGAAAGAAAGAAAGAAAGAAAGAGGAAAGATGATTGAAAGAATGGAGGCACATATAATGGGTTCGCTCTCTGGCAGGTGTAGTGGGATGTAAGCATCCAACCTTTGGTCACACCTGTTGTCATCAGGTTCTTCCAAACAGGCTCAGCTACTGCTGTGCTTTCAGGTCTGAAGGTGGAGAAGTGTTTACTGTGCCCAAGACTGAGGTTCCATGGCAGTTTGTCAACTGGAGCCTCACAGAGGATGTTACTATGATTGGCACCTGCTGAGCTTTGTGTATCATCTAAGTGGTTGTCAGCAGCTATGGGGCATTGGTCCTTCCTCAGAGACAGCCTCAGCTGCTAATGGATCTGTTTCTAAATGAGGAGGCTGGAGCCACCTCAAGTTCAAGGGCAGGGGAGCTGTCAGCTAGGTCCCCTGCCACCATGCTGCTGAAACAGGTCAAATTCCAAATAAATAAAGCAGATCTGAATTCCTAGAACACTGCAGTTGTGTCAATAATGCTGTTTTGATGATATAAGCACCATCTGAGGATATTCTCAGCAATGTCTCTGTTGTTCCATTGCTGGGGAATGGAACCCAGAGCCTTGTGCACGCTAGGCAATTGCTCTGCCGCTGAGCCACAGCCCTCACACATGAATGCGTTGTCATCCCACCAAAACTCAGTGTGGCTACTGTTAAAATCCTCTCCTAGCCCACTGTGCTTTCCAGAGGTAGCCGCTGTTCTCAGTGGAGGGTGCTCACCCTCTTTCAGGTCTTCTCTTGTGTATGCAGTTGGGTTTTATGTGGGTACATAAAAAAGTGGTGTTTCACCAAACCCAGTGATCTGTACCTTGCTTTTCTCACTTAATAGTACGTCTTGGAAACCTCTCTGCATTAGGGCATGCTCATCTACCTCATTGTTTTTCCAGTTAAACTTTTTATGTTGTGATCATTGTAGAACCACCTGCCATTTCAGAAATAATACATGTGCTTGTCGCCCAGCTTTTCTCTATGGTCAGAAATCCAGAACAACATACAAGCAGGATGGTGAGCCTGACAGTCAAGAAACAGTGTTTCCTACCACCAGACCATGCCACCCAACTCCTACTCAGCCCTTATCAACCACCAGCCCATTTTTCTCTAAAACATCTTTTTTGGCCTCTTTGAAAGAGGGTCTCCTGGTAGCCCAGCTGGCCTGGCACTCCATATGTAGACCACAGTGGCCTTGAACTCACAGGTGTCTGTCTGCCTGCCTCTGCCACCAGGTCTGGCTTCTAAAATAGCTTTACATTTATTTATTCTTTATTTATTTATTTACTTATTTATTTACTTATTTATTTATTTATTTATTTATTTATTTGAGGGCATGCATGCCATAGTGTGGAGGTCAGAGGACAACTTGCAAGAGTCACTTCTCTCTTCCAGCATGTGGGTCCCAGAGATGAAACTCAGGTCATCAGGCTTGGCAGCAAGTGCCTTTACCACTGAGCTGTGTTGCCAGCACCACGGTTTCTCATTTCATCAAATATATTTATTGTGCATTGTACTATGCCACATAAGGATGTTTTGATACAAGTGCATATTGTACACTGAATGTATTGCCCTATATTCCCTCCCATGTCCATTCTCCCTTCCCTCATCATATTAGTCCTCTCTGCAAAAGTTTCACTTCCACTTTTTTAAATTTTTTTAAATTTTATTTATTTATTTATGTGTATGAGTGTACTGTCTGCATGTAGGTTTGTGCACCCGTGTCATGCAATGCCGCAGAGGTTAGAAGAGGCTCTCGGATTCCCCTGGAACTGGAGTTCTGCCATGTGGATGCTGAGGATCGAACCTGGGTCCTCTGCAAGAGCAGTCGGTGCTCTTAACTGCTAGGCTATGTCTCCAGTCCCTCACTTCCACTTTTATGTCATATGGATACACATGGTTTTCTGTAATGTTATAAAGTCTAGGAGCCACAAATGAGAGGACATATGAGATATCTGTCTTTCTGAGACTTTGGCTTAATTCTCTTATCTCCAGTTACATCCATTTTCCTGAAAACACATAATAACTTTCTCCATTTTTTTTTGAGACAGGGTCTCCCTTTAGCCCCAGCTGGCCTGGAGCATCCTATGTAGACCAGGCTGGCCTTGAACTCACAGAGACCCACCTGCCTCTGCCTCTCGAGTGCTGGCATTAAAGGTGTGAGCCACCACACCCAGCCTAAGATGGTTCTTAGCCGCCATGCAGGTACTGGGAATCGAACCCGGGTCTTCTGCAAGAGCAGTCAGGGCTCTTAACTGCTTTGCCATCTCTCCAGCCCCTTTTCCATTTCTTAAATTAGGTCATTTCAACAAAGTTAAATAGAAAATACAATCATATAGCATGTGACCTTTGGGATTTCTTTCCATTCGAACAAGTATCTGGAGAGTCATCAGGGTCAAGTATGAATAATCTGCTCAGGTTGTTTGTTAGTAATCAGCTCCTTTGCGTTATTGAATACTTTCCTGTGGCCCATGTCATGGAAAGTTTATCCATTTACCCATTGCAGGACATCTGTGTGGTTTCCTGAGTTTGGCTTTTCAAAATAAAGCTGCTATGGACATTCACCTCGCAGGTTTTTAAGTGAACATAAGCTTTCATTTCTCTGCAACAGATACCTGAGAGTGTGGTTGCTAGCTCATATGGTATTGCATGATTTGTTTTTGAAGAAACTATCAAACTGTTTTCCAGAATGCTGTACCATTTTACATTCCCACCGCCATGCAGTAGGGATCCAATTTCTAGGCATTCTCATCAACATTTGCTGCTGTCATTTTTTAGTAAAAATTTAGCCATTCAGATAGGTGTGCAGTGATGTTTCATTGTGGTTTGAATTTGCATTTCCCTAGTGATTTCTGATGTTGAACACCTTTTTGTGGGCTTTTGTGACATGTGTATCCTCTTTGGTAAATGTCTGTTTATATCTTTGAATCATTTTCTGGTTGGGTTGTTTGAAATTTTTCAATATTTTTATTTTTTTATTTTATGTGTATGACCCTAGGAGGTCAGGAGAGGGCCTCAGATCCCCTGGAACTGGAGTTATAGATGTTTTTTAGCTGCCATGTGAATGATGGGAATCGAACCCAGGTTGTCTGCAAAGACAGCCAGTGCTCTAAACCACTGAAGTGTCTCTCCAGCGCCAGGTTGTTTGAATTTTTAACTGGTGAGTTTGCAGAATTCTTTATACATTCTAGACTCAAGTCCTTTGTTAGACATATGGTTTGCAAATATTTCTCCTAGTATTTAACTTTTAAAAATTCTTTTAATAGGGTTTTACACAGAACAAAAGTTTTGACTTTGATGAAGTCCAATTTATCAAATCTCCTTTTATGAGTTTTTTAGTCAATCTTACTATGTAGTCTAAGCAGGCGTTTAACTCAAGATAATCCTGTCTTAGCCTCCTGAATGAAGAAGGATTATAGGCCTATGCCTGCACTTCCAGCTATGAATGAGTTTGATTATTAGGTATATTGTCTGGCTTATATGGCCAGCTGTAGATTTCAAGTTGAAGTTTCTTTCTTTTCCTATTTTTCAGATATTTCGTTTCAGGCATGTGTCACAGAGAAATGAAAGCTAATGTTCACTTAAAAACCTGCTAGGTGGGCTGGAGAGATGGTTCAGCAGTTAAGAGCGTCCTCTGCTCTTGCAGAGGACCCGGATTCGATTCCCAGCACCCACATGGCAGCTAAGAACCTTCTTAGGCTGGGTGTGGTAGCACACAGCTTTAATCCCAGCACTTGGGAGGCAGAGGCAGGCAGGTCTCTGTGAATTCAAGGCCAGCCTCGTATACATAGCGAGCTCCAGGCCAGCTTGGGACTAAAGGGAGACCCTGTTTCAAAAAAGACCAAAAAAAAAAAACAAAACAAACAAAACCACAATTAAAAAAAAAAAAAAAAAACAAACTGCGAGGTGAATGTCCATAGCAGCTTTATTTTGAAAAGCCAAACCCAGGAAACAACACGGATGTCCTGCAATGGGTAAATGGATAAACTTTCCATGACATAGGCCACAGGAAAGTATTCAATAATGCAAAGGAACCGATTATTAACAAACAAACAACCTACTCACTATATAGACTACAGACTGGCCTCAAACTCACAGAGATCGACAGATACTCAGATACTGTTTTATAAGTTTAGGGGCTGGAGAGATACCCTAGCGGTTAAGAGCGCCAACTGCTCTTGCAGAGGACCCGGGTTCGATCCCCAGTACCCACATGGTGGCTGAGAACCATCTTTAACTCCAGTTTCAGGGGAATCCAATGCCCTCTTCTGACCTCGGTAGCATCGCTTAACGCGGGTGCACAAACATACATGCAGACGGTACATTCATACACATACAAAAATAAATAAAATTTTAAAAAAGTTTATCATGAGCATTATATTATGTCAGATGCCTTTCTGCCTTAATTGCAATGATTGTGTAATTTTACTTTCTTCTTCTTTGATCTATTAATATGGTAGGTTGCATTGAGTGTACAGAACTAGTGTAGAAGTCTTTGAACATTTGGTAGAATTTACCAGTGAAATAATACAGACCTGGCGATTTTTGTTTTGAGTTTTAAAATTCTAACTCAATTTTTTTTCTTTTCTTTCTTTCTTTTTCTAATATTTTTTAAAATAATTTTATTAAGAGTTTAAGAGAAAAACTCCAGGGCAGGTAAGCTGTAAATCTCGGCAGTCACCCAGAGAAGGAGAATGGAAGAGAAAGGTGGGGGGGAGAGTGGGGGGGATGGGGGGGAAGCCATGCTGCTTGAGTCAAACCAGCATGGTGAACTGTCCTGTGGAGACAGGCAAGCACGTGATGGGGAGGGAACCTTATAGAAAGAGTACGGAAGCCCAAAGTGATGAGAGCATGCTCAGAGCAGATAGAAAAAAAGGAAAAGTTATGCTTTTCTGAGAAATTTAGAAAAGCAGGCAGACTTGTAAAGCAGCATTGTTGCATTCTGTAAGAGAGACTCTGTTAGGGGGCAGAAATCCCAGGAAGGAAAAGTACAGTATCTCATTAAAGGGATACTTATTCCACCTATCTATTTAGGATGGCTTAAAGTGAACCCACCTTCCTAGGGATGGTCCCTCCTCCCAGGGGAGTTCCCTTGGCCATATGATTGACCAAGGGAGTGTTAAGTCTCCACCCAGCCCAGAGATTTTCCTCAGAAATCTTCCCTTAATGAGCCTTTGTTGCTATTCTGACATTTCCTCTTCTGAAGTCATGCTGAAATCATTTAGGACAGGGGTTGAAATTGGGAGGTTGGATGTAACCCATTTTAACCTGAAAATCTAGAGATCCAGTTCCAAAGTTGTTTACCAGAAGGGATCAATGTCTGGACTGGAAGTACTCAATTTTCTTAATAGCTACAGAGGTTTTCAAATCTATTTCTTATGTCAATTTGGGAGGCATTATGCTTTTTTAAAAGCTGGTTCAAGCCGGGCATGGTGGCACATGCCTTTAATCCCAGCACTCAGGAGGCAGAGGCAAGGGGATCTCTGTGATTTCAAGGCCAGCCTGATCTACATAGCGAGTTCCAGGTCACCTGGGGCTACAGAGAGACCCTGTTTCAAAACCACCAAAAAAATTTGAAAGCTGGTTCATTTTAGCCACCTTATCAGCATGGAGCATGTGCACAGCATTCTCCTGTTAGCCACTTGTTGTCTGAATGTCTATAGTGATGTTCATTTCACTAGTAATTTTTCTTAGTCTGTGTAGAGCTTTGTCCATTTTACTGATCTAATTTAATTTTTCCAAACAGAAAGGCAGTTGTTTCAACATTATTTATTGCCTCATCCCTCTTTTCACTACTGGCTTGTTTATCTAAGATCTCTGACATGAATTAGGCTGGAGGCTCTCTGTTCTTTCATTCTGTGTCAATACCACAACCCATTAATTACTATGCATTTGATACTTTATATAGTGAGACATCCTTCATTCTTTTTTTTTTTTTTCACCAAAATGTTTTAGCTTTTCTTGTGCCTACTCCTTGATTTTAGAATAAATTTCTTAAGTTCAATGAAAAATTCCTGGGGAAATTTGGCTGAAGTAGAGTGAGCTTATAGATTAACTTCAGAAGACTAGACTTTCTCTCTGCAACTTTTTCTCCTTTTATAAAGACCACTGGAGCCTGCACAAAAGGTGGTCGAGGTTAAAGAACCCATATAACAGGTCTCCCTTACCTACACCCACATTCACCACTTGAGTCTGTTTGTGAAGACCTGAACTTCGGGCTCCAAAAGGTTAAATCTTTATGCAAAATCTTTAAGAGGCCTCTGGACATTTGTCTGTTGCTCAGTGATACTCCCAAGTAAAGGCAATGCCTACTTTTCCTGATCAGAAAGAAACAAAGAGTAGACAGGCAGCATGTATAACATCGGCAGACAGTGGGGTGTGCTCTTCTTGGTAGAACCCGGGCTGACAGCAAGTCATGATGGATGGGGGAGCGTGGGGATACCAGCAAGTACAGAGGCCTAGAGAGATCCCCCTTTCAGTTCCCCCATCCTCTAGAATCCTGCTGTCTGCCCAGCTGCCTGTCCATTCACTGGTGCCTCTGGCGGAAGATACTCACAGGCAACGGTGGAGGTCTAGGTGCCTGGCTCAGGCTCCAACTGTCCAAATGACTCAACCTGCCCACTCAGGTGCTCCAGCAACACCTTAGGTCTACAAAGACATTCAGTAGTGTGAAGTAGCCTTGGGGGGTTAGCTGGAGCCCTCCTTACTTGCGCCAAGAAGGCAGCATGGAGTGGGTTAAGGTTCCTTCAGCTTGTGCAGATGCTGTCTGGGCAAGCAGCTCTGCCCCACCTAAGTTCCATTCAGCCCACAGGATGGGAACTGCTGTCACACACCTGGATTCTCCTCCTACAACGTTACAGTCTTCAAAGCAGAGGTGAAGCCTGAGCTACTCAAAGTATTCTATGGATCTCACCATCTAACAAGACCAGGAACACATTACTAACATAGAAAGCAAAATCCGGGGGGAGGGGGGCTGGAGAGATGGCCTAGTGGTTAAGAGCGCCGACTGCTCTTGCAGAGGACCCGGGTTCGATCCCCGGCACCCACATGGCAGCTGAGAACCGTCCGTAACTCCAATTCCAGGAGAACTCCAGTTCCAGGGGAATCCGACGCCCTCTTCTGACCTCCGCGGCATTGCACGACATAGGTGCACACACTTGCATGCAGACAGTATATTCATACACATACAGAAATAAAAAAATTTTTAAAAATCTTATGTGTATGAGTATTTGCCTGTGTGAGTATATGTGTGCCACATTCATGCAGGGCTCATAGAGGCCAGAAGAGGGCAGATCTCTTGGAACTGGTGGTTGCATGCAACCCAGGTCCTCTGCAAGAGCCATAAGATATTTTTTTTTTTTTTTTATGTGTATGAATGTACCGTCTGCATGTAGGTTTGTGCACCCGTGTCGTGCAATGCTGTGGAGGTCAGAAGAAGATCTCGGATTCCCCTGGAACTGGTGTTAGAGACGGTTCTTAGCCGCCATGTGGGTGCTGGAGATCAAACCCTGGTCCTCTGCAAGAACAGTCGGTGCTCTTAACCGCTCGGCTATCTCTCCAGCCCCACCATAAGATATCTTAAACACTGCGCCATACCTCCAGCCCCTGCCTGTCTCCGTTTTTATTTATTTTATTTTATTTATTTATTTATTGGTATTTTCGAGACAGGGTCTCCCTGTAGCCCCAGCTGTCCTGGAATTCACATTGTAGACCAGGCTGGCCTTGAACTCACAAACATCCGCCTGCCTCTGCCTCCCAAGTGCTAGGATTAAAGGCATGCACTACTACACCGGGCTCCTGTGTCAGTTTTTATCTATCAATAAGTCTTCCTGACCCAAAGCCACAGCCTCTTTGGGGTTCATGTTCCTGACTCAATGCATACTGTACCAAAGTTCCGGGGTCACCTTAGGCACCTCTCTTCCCATGTACTCCAATCTCTGGTGCACCTGTCTAATTCACGGGTCCCACCACAGTTCCCTGTCCCATAACCTAAAATATCTTTATGGACTCTAGTCCCACACCTGCCTGCCTTTCTTCTTAGATGTCCTTAAACAGTTTTTCTTATTTATATTTCTAAAATGGCAGATAATTTTATAGTGCTTGTCCTCCTTGATGTATTCCAATAGACCCTTCCCTACTGTTGGGGTGCAGCATCCCCCTCCCATTAAGAAATGTAATGAGCCCGGCATGGTGGTGCATGCCTTTGATCTTAGCACTTGGGAGGCAGAGGCAGGCAGATCTGTGTGAGTTTAGGCCAGCCGCACCAGAGAGTCAGGCTTAATGGGACCCTGTCTCGAAAAGACCAAATAAATAAATAAATTAAAATAAATAAATAAATAAATAAATAAATAAATAAATAAAAATTAAAAAGAAAAAAGAAATGTAATGCAATGACTCCTATTTCCGGCTCATGCGACAGTGGAGGTGACCAGAGCTTCCAGTGCAGGAAGCTTGCAAACCACTTGGGTTCAGACAGGGTAAGGGCACCGGCTGGCAGAACAAGCTCTTTGTTCCCAGATCGACCTCCCTGGGTCATGGCCTGGTGCGGAGGCGGCGGTGAGTCATTGTCTCCGCTCACCTCCGGAAGTGGAGGCGGCTAGGCATCAGCACCACTGCCCTCCCTCCCCCACCCCGCCCAGCCCAGCTCTTAGCTCCTTCTCCCGACTCCTCCCAGAAGACCAGCGGGTTTGGGCGGCACAGGCCGCGTGCTGGCGACAGGGGGCGCTGCAGTACAGCCGCCAAAGCATGCCTGACCAGCTGCAGGAAGCTGGAGCTGCCTGGAGGGATTGATCACCGCCCAGGGCGGGGGAACGGAGAGTGAACGTCTGAGCAGGCTCAGTGATGGCCTTGATTTCAAGAGAACTGAATAGTACCTCAGCACGATTCGTCCCAACACAGAATGACCCTGAAGAGGCGAGCCCCTTCTTGCATGGCCCAAGCTATTGAGACAGGGCTGTCTTCTCCCCAGAGTGGGTCCCTGACAGAGCGGGTCATCCCTTTCCAAAGTGGATCTGCCCAGTGAACCCAGCCTGCGACCTTCTTTGATCTGATTAATGCCACTTGAGGGAGGTGGTAAAGCTTTGAGCCGACCAATGCAGGGCAGGAGAAAGTGTTCTATTTGTTGGGGGCGGGGGCAAGTTTCACTATAGTTTGTGTGTGTGACCTTGGTCTTTGGATAGGGTTGGACCCCAGGGCCTTGGGCATGCTAGGCTGCTTTACTGAGCTGCAACCCCAGCTCCAAATGTCATTATTTATTAATTCAGAAATGTTCAGTGTGTCTACAAGGCAGTTGTAGTGAAGGGAAGAGAGGAATCCAAATGTGTGAACAATTACCCCAAGTAGAAAACAGCTTATGTCTGACACAGAGCCCCACACCTGAGCCGTCCATAAATATTTTCTGAGTAGTAAATAAATGCAGAGACTTCACCACTGCACGCTAGGGCAAGGATTTTACTTTATTTTTGTCGCTGATGCATTCTGGGGCCTACATCAGTGCCTGACAAATACATGGTGTTCAGCCATTTGTCAAAGACATAGGAGAGAAATACCGTGGACGTTTTGTGGGCACAGAGGTGGGCATGGAACTAACAAGAATACAAGATGAAGACTTTAGCTAAACAGGCTAGGGCCAAATGGAAGGTATACAGGCAGAGCACAGCCTGGGCAAAGTGCAGAGTTCTCCAGCCTCATCTCCCCGTGCCTCAGTTCTGTCCTAAGAGAAGGAAAGCAGTCTCTCAATTTTCTTCTCACCCTAAGACTGCTTCCAGAATGCACCCAGGTACAGAGGCAAGGGCCCGGACAGAGCTGGTCATCCATGCAGCCCAGGAAATGAAGGTTTGGACATGTGGCTCAGCCCACCTTCAGATTAGAAGTTTAGCCATCTTCCAAGTTCTTCCTCCTTCCTCTCACTCTGTCTCACTCCTTAAGGCCCTCTTTCCCATCCCACAGAATAAATGATCTATAGCACAAAAGTCTGCACTTGTTTGTATTTTACCATGAGTTTTCTATCCATTAATTTGCATTTCAAAATACTCTTTGCCTTCTACAGACTTTTATACTGACACAGTTGAGTTGTAGAAAAACAACACTTTGGCACTAAGAAGGAAATAAAAATCACCCAGAATTTCACCACCAGATGGAGTTCTCGGTAAAATGCACACACACCTACCGGGTCATGGGTACAGACTGAGTCTCATGGTCTGTCTCAGCGACAGTACTCTCTTATTGTTTGTTAGTTGTGATTCCAATGGCGATAGATGTTGGCTGGGACCCCCAGCCGAGGGCCTTCAGGCTGAGTCCTTGGAGAATGCATTGTCAGAGGACTTTCCCCGAGTCCGGCTCTGCTTCTGTACTGCTGTAAGTCTACCTCCTGTGGCCTACAATTGAGCGAGAGTAATGTGTGGCCACTAAGCCTCTTGCTCCACACCATACACTGCTTCGTGGTGGCAGGGAGAGCTAGGAAAGGGCCCTTAGGAACTTACTGACCTACCTGTCTGAGGGAGGGGTCCCCTAAACAAGCCCGTAACCTTGGCTGACTTTAATTTCCTTGATATCTTTTTAAAAATCCCAACCTAAGAACAAGGGCTCTTGTGTCATTATGATTCCTTGCTTTTCAGTGTGTGACCAGTGACATAAAGAGCAAGGTCTTTTCTTAAATGGTGGTTTGTGTATTCAAGACTGGGAGGCACAAACAGAGATGATGGAGCCCTAAAGAGGGACAGACAGGAGGACTGCCATAAATTCCAGGCTAACCAAGGCTACATAGCCATGCATTGTCTCAAAAAAACACGCAAACAAAAAAATTAAGAGACATCCCTAGACCAACATAATTTCTTACTGATCTCTAAATATTCATCCTCGTATTTACAGACAAGTCTACCTTTCACCCCTTCATTTTGCAACAGATGGAGACTATTATAGAGTTCCAGAACTGGTCAAATGCAGAGAATAAATGTCTGTGAGACGCTTAACCTAAGTGACACATATTCAATGCCACCTCTACACGTAAGGTGACTGGATCTCTCAACTCTCACCAGGGGAATTTCCTTATACAGAAGATGGTGATTAACACAGAAACGCACAATTGGCCAATGTGAAGAGAACAAGAGACCACAGGATGCTTATCCGCGAATAGGGCACCTATTTCAAACCTCTGCCTCCCATTGATCACAGAAGAGGAGGCAGAAAGGTGGATGACCACAAGGAAACAGTCTTCCAGCCAGCTGATCAGTTATATGGATGAACTCGCAGCAATTGTGGCAGAATGTGCAAGCTCAAATCAGACAAAATCCCAGCATAGACATGGGCAAGTGGGTAAGAAATCCCAACTTAACCTAAGGACCTTTTGGCAGCTGATGGCTGCTAGAAACGGGAGAGATAGTGTCTTACAGGGATGGACTCTTGGTGGGCCCAGTGGAGGGACTCACACTAAGAGACATTTGGGAATACAAATCAGACTTTATAGACCGTATTTTATGTATAATATTTATATATGAGAGTGTAGATACGGGAGGGGACCTAAATCCCATCAATATATTGTATGAAAATCGCAAAAATATGGTAAACAAATAAGTTAAAAAAATAAGAGGCAAAATGTAGACCATTTTTTATTTTTATTTTATGCATATGAATGTTTTGCCAAGCATATATGTAAGTGCACCCATGTCATGCAGTGCCCACAGAGGACAGAAGGCGGCATCAGATCCCCTGAAACTGGAGTTAATGAACTTTTGTTAGCTGCCACGTGGGTGTTGTGATTTGAACCTGGGTCTTCTTCGAGAGCAGCCAGTGCTCTTAACCACTGAGCCCTCTCTCCAGCCCCTAAACTCCATTTTTATAATTTTATATTTTCAGAAAGGATCTTCCTATATAGCCCAGGTGACCTAGAGCTTGCAACCCTCTCACTTCAGCATAGAGAGTACTGGGATTACAGGCATATACCACCATACTTGGACGGATTCTCTTTTAGAAGTTCTGGAGCAAAACCTAAAATTTTTCATTTTATTCAGGATGTTTTAGTGTTTTATTTTGTTTGTTGAAATAGTGTCACACACTGTAGCCCATGCTTTCCTGGAACGTACTGTATAGCCTAGGGTGTCCTGGACCTCACTGGAATCTTTGTACCTCAGCCTCCGGAGTGCTAAGATTAGTGGCTTAAATCACCATACCTAGTTTATTTTGAGACAGGGTCTGGTTATGTTACCCAGGCTGGACTCAAACTCCTGGGATCCTGGAATCCTCCCACCATAGCTTGTGGTACTCTGGGGCAGCAGATACATGGCCTCCATTCATGGCTACAACTTTTGTTTTCTAATAAGCTCTTGAACTGTGCTGAGAAAGCTGCTCGATGGGCCATACTTAGAGGAGCAAAGGTCTAGATTCAGGTGTGTCCAGTCTGGAACTTGCAGGCCACATGTCGTCAAGGATACCCAGGAATGTGGCCCAACACAAAATTATAGAACTACTCAAAATATTTTGAGATTTTTTTTGTAACTCTTTTACATGATTCTTCAACTTGAACTTTGTAAATGACAACATCATGCCCTGATGTCAAAACATTGGACATGCCTTTGAATGCTGGCTCTAGGTATAACACACTTTCAATGCAAATATATCCTTGAATGGTCAGTGTCCACATGCCATTCCATGAGGGGACTGGAAGAGCTGAATTTTAAATTAGGTTTTGCTTTCTCTTTTTGTTGTTGTTTTTTGGTCTTTTGAGACAGGGTCTCCCTTTAGTCCCAGCTGGCCTGGAGCTCACTATGTAGACCAGGCTGGCCTTGAACTCAGAGATCTGCCTGCCTCTGCTTCCCGAGTACTGCTGGGATCAAAGGTGTGCACCACCATCCCTGGCCTAAGACGGCTCTTAGCTGCCATGTGGGTGCTGGGATGGAACTCAGGTTCTCTGCAAGAGCAGTAAGTGCTCTTAACCACTGAGCCATCTCTCCAGCCCCTCCCCCCTTTTTTGGTCTTTTTGAGACAGGGTCTCCCTGTAGTCCCAGCTGTCCTGGAACTCATTCTGTAGACCAGGCTGGCCTTGAACTCACAAAGATCCGCCTGCCTCTGCCTCCTGAGTGCTAGGATTAAAGGCATGAGCCACCACACCCGGCTGTGTATTTTATTCTTTAAAGAGTTTTCACTGTTCAAATAAGGAGTGTGAAGATTGTTAAAAGTATATTTTAAATAATCATAATTTTAAAATTTCTGAGCATTCCTGGGAACACTGGTTTATTGTCTCTGAATGTCAGAGAACATACAAAGAATTTGAAAACATTGAGAAACTTGCTTCTTTTTCACTGTATGTTATAATTTTAAAAAAATGTATCATTGGCACTGAATAAGCATACTTTGGTGGAATTTGTTTTTAAAGACTGGACAGGTCTGGTAAATGCTTTTTGTGTTGTGTTCCATGAAGATGAAGGGACTGAGGAGACCTGCGCACCCCCTGGAGGTTATAGTATGTAAACACACACACACACACACACACACACACACACACACGCACACACTATTTAGGACTGTGTCCTGGGTCTTTGGTTAATACAGCTGAGGAGATGACTTAAAGTTACATTCCTACTTCTCCAATGACGTCTTCACCTCAACAGCAACTTCATCAGCTTCCTGGTTACCAGATGGAATTGGCTTCTTCGCTAGCTTTGCTATGATCCTGCCTTTCCTCTTTATGGCTTCTGTCCGCACACACTTCTCATCTATCCCCTGCATTCTTGTCTCTGGTCTCCTTCCTATTCTGTTTCAAATCACTAGCTGTACGAGCCCCAGGGGAAAGTGCGTGAGCAGAGAAAGAGAGTTTCTTCCCAGGGCCAGGTGGGGCCTTCAATCTCTCTTACTATGAATCTGTACCAGCCTATGTGGCTGCCATTGTTATTCCCTAGGTAACTGAAGCTCCGAGAATTTGAGTATCATATACAAGGTCACAGAGCAAGAAAGTGATGAGTTGAGATTTTTCAAAGTCCAGCATCCAGTTCCTGCTGGGCATGATACTGAAAGAAGGCAATGAGGGTCTAGCAGATTCAAGGCAACAAGGCAGTTCAATAATATGAAACTGGCGATTTGATTTTGGTCCCAGGCCAGTAGAAATATTTGTGGAAATGGTTGGCAAATAGGCGGGGCCCACCCATTCCTGGAGCAGATAAGGAGGGAAGTCTCTGGCAATGCCGGACGCTAGCTTTAGGAGCCCTGGGGAGAACTGGGAGAAGGAGATGGAGCATTCATTGTCTGTACTTTCCAAAATGAGCACACAGAAGGGGAAGTCATGATTACAGTGCTGTTGAAAACACTATTCCCACTTGTTACCTGGAACAATAGGACCTGGGAGTGTAGTTCTGAGAGGCGGTGATGTCATGGGAATAACATGAAACGAAGCTTCTTGCAGCCCATGACTCTTTTACCTAGGATTTGTTCACAGCTCTGGGGCTGTTTTGCTCACTGTCAGACCCTCTGGGCCATTCTCCAGGCCTGGCCTCAGCTGCTGCTTCTCTGACATGGCAAGATGGTGTCGTAGCATGTGTGTACACAGCTTGCACTCGAGCTGTCTACTTATTTTGAGCCCTGGACATTCTTGGCACGTGACAGAGACAGAATCTCAAATTAAGAAGGTTCTCCTGGAAGCCAGGACTCGTCAGGGAGGCTGGGGAGGAGGCTGGGGTGGCTTGCCTGATGCAGGGCAGACTGGTAGTTTGGTGACATGTTTAGGAGACTGTGGAACTGAAGGGCTCTGAACAAAACTCACAGGCAGAAGGAGATGGGGGAGGCTAGAAAGATGGAGAATTTGTTTGTCCCAGAAGGCCCAAGTAAGAGCAGTCTTAGGTCAGAGGCCTAGCTTTGCCAGTACACTAAGTGGCTTTAGGCCAGGACCTGGCTCCTTCTGGGTTCCAGTTGCCCCATGTGCCTAGTGAAGCAATGGGGCTGAACTCCCACCTTGACCCAACCTGTAAACAGCTGCATCGTTAGGGAACTCTCCAGGTTCCAATTACTCTTCCCTTGTCAGACATTTGCAGGAAATGCCCAGTCTTTGTATGTTTGTTCTCTTTAGGGCTTTGTTTTTTAAGACAGGGTCTCACAATAAAACCAAGGCTGGCCTGAAACTCGAGATTGGCCTGCCTTGCACACATCCTGGGATCATGATAAAAGTTGTAGTGAGGGGCTGGAGAGATGGCCTAGCGGTTAAGAGTGCCGACTGCTCTTGCAGAGGACCCAGGTTCGATCCCCAGCACCCACATGGCGGCTGAGAACCGTCTGTAACTCCAATTCCAGGAGAACTCCAGTTCCGAGGGAATCCGAGACCCTCTTCTGACCACCGAGGCATTGCATGACATGGGTGTGCAAACCTACATGCAGACAGTACATTCATACACATAAAATAAATAAATAAAATAAAATAAATTTTTTTTAAGTTGTAGTGAGAGTGGTTGGGGTAGGCCAGTGAGGGGGATCACAAGAGAGACTACGAGAAGAGGCCCCGGGAGACTTTCAGTGTAGGTGAATCTGCTCTGAGCTTAGGTATACATGGGCTAGCATTCCAGCCAGTGCTTCCCAGAGGCACAAGTGAGAGTCCTGGGACCGCCCTGGCTATGCCCACGGAATGGGATGTGATGATGCAAAGATCTGGGATTGGACCCTGGGAAGTGGCGTCACACTGCCTATATAATGATCCATGCATTTGAATAAAGAGCCATTCTGTATTTGAATTCATACCCTACCATGTGTCTGTGTGCTGTGCTTTCCCACGCATGCTTTCTTCTTGGCCCACCGTGGAAATGACAAGGCCGAACCACAAATGGCACCCAAGAGTGGGCAGTCCCTGAAAAGGAGCTTGGTTCTAGACCTGGGAGGACCTAGCCTTGGCAATATTGCCAAAGAGACCTTTAAAGATCCCAGGTCCCCAAAGAAAACAAATAGTTTAGCGCTGTGCCCTAAAATCCAGGGCTTTGTGTATTTGGTGAGCAAGCACCCTATTTTCCTGTACCAGAGAAATCTTTTTTGTATACAAGAAATTGTCTAGGACTAGGGCTTTGGATTTAGATAAACGAACTCCAAGTCCTTTTACAGATAACAGTAAGAGCTGAGACTTAATGAGGGTCTCCAAAGTCTGCAGTGTGGAGCTAAGCACATCAGTTCATTTCATCCATGCAGCAATCCACACTTTGCAGATGAGGAGACAGGCACATAGAAGCTAAGAAAAGTGTCTAGATCACAAAGCTGATGAGTTTTGAGCAGGCAAACCTGTCTTCAGAGTAATAAAGTGCAGCATTATTAGCAGCGCCTTTAACTGTCACCCGTAGAATTATAGCTATTTTCAGATCATATTAAGCTGTTGCAGGTAGCTCAAAAAATCATTTATGCTCATCACTGTGCACTTGGAAATTACGGAAATCATTATATCCATTGCTGGATCTTGTTATATTGAATGTATTAATCAAGCAGCACACATGACCACATTGTAAATTGCACTTCAGGAGCCGGTCATCAGCTTCGTTTCTGATCCTACATAATTTACTTACAGCGTTTAAAAGTACCTTTCCAGAAAAAAGGCTGATAGGCGACACCAGGGTGCACGGCATGCTGGAGCCGGCTCTGCTGCTTGATGGTAGGGGTGGTGCCAGAGGCTCAGAGGTGCCATACTGAACACCCCTCCAGATCCCTCGTCTATATTCTAACATCCCTCAAACCAGGAGTGATGATCCCATTCGACCCATCGGGAGACCTGGCTATAGTGACCGGCAGGCCCGGGGTCATGCTAGGACATGCACCAAGGTCTGCTCACCTGGAGTTCATGCTGTGTCCATCACAGCTCTCTGCCTTCTCTAGAAATTGCCTACTCTCTCATGCAGTTCCCTCAAATACAAACGACCCACTTAGGGAAAAGGATACCTGATGGGCAGTGGATGATGCCATCTTCTTAGCCCCCCTGCATCCCCAGAGTTGGTATGTGGAGCAAGGGCCTTTCTAGGTAGGAAGAGAATGCCCAGGAGCAGTGCAGCTTTGGCGCTGGGCACCGGGGGTGTGCAGCCTAATGGTAGCCGGCCCAGGCCATGCTCAAGTCCCCTCCCAGCTTCATCGCTGCCTGCCTGTGCATACTGAGACCCGTGCTCAGTGGCTGATGGCTCTGTTCCCTCAGCTTTTGAGCAAGGACGGAATGATACGCCATTAGGTAATTGTGAGGAGCCAGGGAAACAATCATGTAAAGCCTTGGGCTATGCCTGGTGCTGTGCTGTGCTGTGCTGTGCTGTGCTGTGAGCCACTGTCCTTGTATTCTCTCAGAGTGATGCCGAGGGAGCTCAAGGTGTCAGGAGAACGTTTGGGAGATGCTGGCTTGTGTCCTTCCCTCATAACTGTCAGCTGGGACTCTCTGCTCTGGTCAATGTCAGAAACCCTTAAATCTGTGCTCCACGCCGCTGGCTGCAACTCAGAATCACCTAGGGAGACGTTTTATTTTTTTGTTTGTTTTGTCTTGTTTTGTTTTGAAAGAGAATCGCACCACGTAGTCCAAACTGGCCTTGAACTCTGGATTCCCCTGCCTCAGCCCCTGGAGTGCTAGGATTCCGAGCGGCCATGCCTACTTTCCTTGGGAGCTTTTAAAATGGCACTGTCTGGGCTTCGCCCCAGAGTAATGGAATCGGACTCTGGGTAACAACTGGGAAGAAATCTTTTTTTTTTTTTGAGAGTCTAATGTGGAGACAGCTAAGAAACATGGCCTCAAAAGGAAACAGGTCTGTGTGCTGCTTTCTGGATTAGGAAGGAGGGGCAACTGGGAGCCCAGGGCTCCGTTCTGCAGACAGGCTGAGAGGGAGCAGAAGCACAGTGTGGACCAAGGCCTGGGGAAGCTTGAGGAGGAGGAGGAGGAGGAGGAGGAGGAGGAGGAGGAGGAGGAGGAAGAGGAGGAAGAGAAGGAAGAGAAGGAGGAAGAGGAGCAGTGCGTGCGGGAGGGAGAGGAGGTGGGTGGGCAGCTGGGTCTTGGAGTAATTGCTGGCGGAAGCCACCAGACTGGGAGCTTGGCCCCAAACTCTGCCAGGCCAGAGCCTCACTGGTTTTCTAGCAGAAAGAAATGGGAAATAGGGAGGCAAAGGACAGAGGACAGCGCTTGTAGCTTCCTCCTGCACCTGGGAGTGCCAAGTGCAAGCCTGTTAACACCTTGTGAGAAATGTGACAGGAGGTCAGGTTCTCTCCCTTTTCCGCCCGCCCCCTCACACATTCACACAGGATGTCACCTCTATCCTAAGCCAGCAGAGAGCCCCTTGTGCACTAGTTAACATCTGATGGCCAAAGCAGGACAGCATGCTGGGGACAAACGTCAAGGTTGCTCCAGCAGGACACTGCATCAACCTGGGAACAGGGCAGGGTGCTGATTAGCTTTCACTGTGTCCAGAAAAGAAAAAAAAACAGGTGATACGGGGACTCCCGATAGATAGGATCGGTGCTCCTTGTCTCACACACTCTCAGCCTTCAACTCTGGCCTCTGCCCTGCCAGGACCGGGAAAGTGGTCTGCTTCCTGTTGCAGCCTTGTGGCTGACAGGTCCCTGGAGCCACCTTCTGTGAGGCAGCCTCTCCGTCAGCCTCCAGCTCTGAGTGTGGGTCAGGAGCAGAGACACAGGGCATTTTGGTTTTCTCCCCCGTCCGTCCAGGGCATCTTTTGCCCAGATGAGAGTGGCCTCGGTCCCCACCCCCACACGGAGACTATGACTTTAAGAGGGGACAAGTCAGAGCTGTGGGGATCAGTTTCAAGCGGCCCTCAGAAGGCAAATCTGGATTGAGTTTAGGAAGAAAAAAGAAGGGGTTAGCTTTGGTACTGCCTCCTTTCACTTCTCCAAAGCTTGCCCTTCCTCCAGCCCGGGTCTGCAAATTCTGTTCACTTGGCCTGGAGGTTAGGAGCCCACGGCAGCCTCGTGCTTTCACCTGGTCCCTCGTCCAGCTCCCAAGTACACCATCTGCAGGACTGCCTGCCAAGTGGCTGCAGATGTAGGTATGTGCCTGACATTTCAACTTTCATTTTGTCAAGGAGGTCCAGGACGAGGAGGGAGGAGGTCTAGAGCCTCCAAGACCTTTGACAGCTGAGGTTGGAAGAAGATGGGTGGGGTTTGGTGACTCTACCAGGGTCTCTGTGTTCAGGCATCAAAGGCCTGGTCTGTGCAGCCTGGCTCACTTCCACGTGGAACTGCCTACCAACCCTGTGATGAGTGGAAGCTTGGCAACCTGGAGAGTGCTGAGCTCAGTGCAGCGGGGGTCCCAGTGGTGGTGCCCATGCATGCCGAGGAACTTAGAGCAGAGGGGTGCTAGGAACTACAACAGCAGAGCACCCGGCAGCCTGTCCACCCCAGACAGCCTTCTGGGACACCCTGGTAGCTCTTGGATAAGGCAAATGGGTTTCAGACTGCTTGAACTGTACCAATGGGGGGTGGGGGGGGGCACATAGGACCATTTGAAGTCTTCCAGGGCTTGATTTAAAGTTGGCTGGATGAATACAGGCAAGGAGCTTAGTTTTTAAGGACTTTGGTTCATATTTCAGAGAAAACAACCTAGGGCTTTTAGCTAAAAGATGGATGCACAAAGGAAGAGGTCGAGAAGACAAATCGGGCTGCTGACAGGGCTTCAAAGGAAGCCTGGGATTTATTTAGCTCAATCATGTGCCTCCCGCCCTCCATATTTCAGGATTCATTCACACACTTATTTATGTTCTATTCAGCAACTGTCTGCTCAATGTTTATTGGGCCCCATTGCTGGCCGTGTCTGGGAGCATGGGCTCCCCAATATGGCAGCTGATTCTTCCATTGGGCTTCCTTCTCCAGATCACTGCTCTGCCTTTCTCTGTAACCTCGGCCTGTTTGAGAAAGGAAGAAGCACTGGCTTGTAGTGTCCTGAGATGACCCGATAGGGGCATAATAGGTGCTGACGCTGTTGGCACGAGAGTGGGTACATCTCACCTGACAGTACTCTCTCTTGAAAGAGAGTTGGGCCTGGGCTCTGACCATTACCTCAGCCACTGGGGAGGACTCGAAGGTCAGAACCTGCCAAGATCAACAACTTCCTCCAGAGTCCTCTCACACAGAAGGGACAGAATTGATGTCTCTAATCACTAGGGGTAGAGCAAAGCCCCTGTCCAGGCCCTTCAGAGTCATATGTGGACCAATTATTGCTTGTGCTTGCCAAGAACGTCTGAGAACTTGGTTCCTGCTTACCGGACTGAGGTGTCATAAATTGGACAGAAGGCATGCTGGTTGGGAATACTGACTTTTGAGTGGTCCCTTGGTTGTGAAAAACTTTGTATTACACAGACACGTGTGTGTGTGTGTGTGAGAGAGAGAGAGAGAGACAGAGAGAGAGAGAGAGAGAGAGAGAGAGAGAGAGAGAGAACGTAATAGGAAATACCTCCCTCCCAGAAAAAAGGCCCGTCAAAAGCAAGGTAGGGAGTCTAACCCCATCTAAATGTGCTTGAGATTTGAGGCTGAACTCAGAGCCATCAGCTTGCAGCAGGGCCAGTGAAAAGGAATGGCACCGAGACCAACGCCGGGACCAATTCGCCTCGCCCTCACCCTGCTCAGGGCAGCACTGGGTAGGGGAGCAAATGGCTGAGCTTCATGACTTCAGTGGAGAAAGCTGAGCGGGCCGGCCAGCGGCTTCAACACCGCGCCTAAGAACAAGTCCACCTGCAGGCCGCAATGGCCCATGCCTGTAAGGAGGACAGTGAGTTCCAAACCAGTCTGAGCTATATAGCAAGTCTTTGTCTGCAACAGCAAATGGTCTGAGTGCTTGGGCTTGACCTCAGCTTATCTAGAGGATTCTTTCTGTGCCTGGAAAGGACTGGGGGCTCACCTGTGATTTCCTGAGGCTGCTTATCCTTGCACCCCTTCCATCCCATCTTAGCTATTCCTGCCTTCCCACAATGGGAACCTTCCAGTTCCTGCAGGGAAGTCTGCTACCCTCACTCGTGCTCTGGCTACTTCCTAGTGGGCTCGGAGCCCATCGGTCCTTTGCAGAGAAAAGCAGTGCCCCCAAGCAAAGGGCTCAGCTCCATAGCTGCAGAATGGAGGCAGGGAAATCGGGGGGGGGGGGGGTGAGTCAGGAAGGTTGGATGTCTGCCAGCATCCTAGAGAGCAATAAGGAACACAGGTGATTTCACAGGAGAAGTTGAGTCAAGGTTGTCCCCTGTCCTGTGAGAGTGTTTTTCTATGAACACTTTATTTCTTTGCTTTTGGTCCCCAAGTCTGTTTGCTTGAGGGGAGCTAAAGGTTTCATGCACTCTTTTTGTAATGTGGAAAAAGCCATCCCTTCAATGTAAAGCTGAGTAATTCTAATAACAGGATCCAAGTGAAAGAGGCTTCTGCCCAAGTATGGGAAAATATCCCTTAATTAGAAAAATGGCCTTCAGAGTAGTTGAGTCATGCTGCCCTCCAGCACAGAGCACTGTCCCTGGCCAGCGAGCCAGGGACAACAGAGGTAAGAGATGGCAGTGGCTATGAAAAGAAAAAAAAGACCTGAGAAGTGGCTTGGATTCCCGATGCCGGCAGCTCTGTGTTTACCCACGCGTTCCGAGAAATAGGTTTTGCAAGGGTTACGCAGGATCAGCCACAGCTCTTTGCATGGTCTGGGCTTTGTTTTCTTGAAGAAAGCTCACACAGAAGATAGAGGAAAGCACACTGGGTCATAAAGATCAGCCAGTGAGTTTTTCCATATGTGGACATCTGTGTGTAATAACCACCCGGTACAAGATACAGAGCGTTTGCACAGCCGGGAGGCTAGCCTCTGCCCCTTCCATCCGAGGCCTCTCTATCTACATGTTCCAAGTGCTGTTATCCAGTGTTTGTGATTGGTGTTGTACTGGAAATCTAAGAACCAGTTCTGCTGTGCCTGGGAGGGTTCCCTGCTTTGTAGAGTTCCCACTTCTTGGTGGTGTAAATATTCCTACCGCAGCTGATTTCAAGCTACCGACACCTTAACCACTGGCTCAACAAATTGTGGAAAAATGAACGGTTTGGCTTTGGTGAGCCTGGACAAGCTTACTCCAAGCCACTGCTGCTTGGTGAAAAAAAAGAAAACAAATGACCCACTCAACAGATGGAGCAAAGAACTGAACAGAGACTTCACAAGTGAGGAATTAGAGATGTCTGAGAAACACCTCAAGAACTGTTCAACATCACTAATCATTAAGGAAATGCAAATGAAAACCACTTTAAGATATCATCTTACTCCAATAAGGACTGGCAGGATCAAGAAAACAAATGATACCAAGTGCTGGAGAGGTTGTGGGGAAAGGGTGAACACTTCATCCACTGCTGGTGGAATTAACGTCATACAGCCACTGTGGAAAGCAGTGTAGAGAACCCTTGGAAGACTTGGAATTGAACTTGCTACCTCGACCGCCATTACCACTCCTGGCATGTACCCTCAAGACGTGACGCCGACCACAGAGATACATGCACGTATCTGTTGTTATTATCAGCTATGTTACACAATAGCAAGGAGCTTGGAACCAACCATAAATGCCCTCAACTGGAGTGGATAGAGAAAAGTGTGTAACATCTTACACATGATTTCGTCAGCAGTCAAAGAAAGACACATCATTAGCTTGTCAGGAAAATGGCTGGAGCTATGAGATCCAATCAATGCTGTTTGAAGTACACAGATTCTACACGAAAAACAACACGAATGGGTATCCCATCATGTGGATGCAGTGCCAAGTACCCTTTGCTAATTATTTGCTTTGTTGGCCCCTGAGCTTTTGTACAAAGCAGTTGTGGCGTACATTTTGGGAACAACAACCAACAACAACCACAGAAGGGACTTGCTCAAAGAACTGACTGGAACAGTGAACTTCTGCTCAAAAAGCTCAACTTCCCATGGAATTATTGAGAAAGACTAAGAGAATGGAAAGCAATGTTTGGAGAATGCATGAGCTCGGTCGGGGTGGGGAATAAAAAAAAAAAAAAGAAAAAGAACCAGAGAAAGCCAATCCCACTGCACCCAGCCCAGCCTGGTGGGCCCTGCTGCGAGGTCTCCCACCTACTCTCTGCCCTTTCACTGCAGACAGAATTCTTGGCAGGCTTTACAATGGCCACCGACTTCATCCATCCACACAAACCAAATGACAGCAGTCATATCCCGGCCTCACGGCCAACTCTAGGATCACAAACATGAGCAAACTATGGCTTCATCCCTCAAGGCACTTCAGTAATTTAACACTTAGAAGGTGGAGGTCTCAATTAATTTTCCTGTTGCTGTGACAATGTACTGTAAAAAAGCAACTTAAGCCAGGAGTGGTGGTGCATGCTTTAATCCTAGCACCTAGGAGGCAGAGGCAGGAGGATCTTTGTGAGTTCAAGGCCAGCCTGGTCTACAGAGCTAGTTCCAGGACAACTGGGGCTACAGGGAGACCCTGTCTCGAAAAGACCAAAAAAAAAAAAAAAAGCAACAAGAAACGCAGGGTTTAGGGCTGGAGAGATGGCTCAGCAGTTAAGAGCACTGGCTGCTCTTGAGGAGGACCTGGGGTTCGATTCCCAACACCCACATCATGGTGGCTAACAACCATCCATAACTCCAGTTCCAGGGGATCCCACCCCCTTTTCTGACCTGCATGGGCATTGCACGACATGGGTACACTTACATACATGCAGACAATACACTCATACACATAAAATAAAAATAATTTTGCAAAGGAAAGGCTTGTTTTGGGTCACTGTTTAAGGGCATTAGTCCATCCTGGTATGGAAGGCAAAGTGGCAGGAGCCTGAAGTAGCTGGTCACATTGTGTCTGCAGTCAGGAAGAAGAGCCTGATGAATGCTTGTGCTCACATCATTTTTCTTTAAAAAAAGGATTTATTTTAATTAATTTATTTATATTTTATGTGATAAGTGTGCCACATGCATGCAATGAGAAGGCCACAGATCTCCTGAAACTGGAGTTGCAGACAGTTGTGAACTGCCATATGGATGCTGGGAACCCAATCTGGATCTTCTCTAAGAACAGCAAGTGCTCTTAACTGCTGAGTCATCTCTGCAACCCCCTACTTTTTCCTTTTTATCCAGTTCAGAATCTCAGCCTATGGAATAGTGCCACCTGTAGCCAGCAGGTCTTCCCACCTGACTACACCTAATCAAAATAATCCCAGAAGCTCATCTCCCAGGTGATTCCCAATTTCATCATGTTGACAGTTGATATTAATCTTCACAGAGGAGCAGCCAAGAAATCATATAGTAGACTGTTCTTACTGAGGAATGTGTTCCACAACTCCCTGTGGGTGCCTGAAACTGCTTATTGTACTGAACCCTATAGAAACTGGTTTATCTATACATACAGATCTCTGATAAAGTTGAAATCATAAGTAGAGAGGGCAAGAAGTTAACATTAATAACAGACAAGAAAATTTAGCAATTGCAGCAATATACTGGAATAAAAATTTTGAATATGGCCTCTTTCTCTCTTGAAAGAGTCAAGACTAATATCTCCAAGGCTGGGGAAACCAGCACGTGCCTATAATCCTAGGGCTCAGGAGGCTGAGGCAGAAGGATCCCAAGTTTGAGGCCAGCTTGGACTACCTAGTGAAATCCTTTCTTGAAGCTAATATTTTTCAACCTGCAGTTGACTGTAGGTGACTAAAACTGTGTAAAGCTAAACACCAGATAACTGTGCAATAAAGGGTCCTAGGCCCTGTGGTAACAGACCGTATGGGACTTATTAAAGATACCAATTGAAGTGTGTTTCTACTTTGGAATCAGAAGTCCATTTCTTTGAGAGATGTCCTGGGGCAGAGGAAAAGAGCATCAAAGTTCTAAACAGGTGGCTTCATTGAAACCTGGTTCTGCCTCTTCTTTGCTATGTAATCTTGGGCAGATTAACCTTTTATTTGTAAAATAGAGCAATAGTATTACCTGTCTTATACAGCCACCATGAGTATTCAATGAGATAATTCATGTGTAGCACTTAGAAGCATAATTACTTACTAATTATTAGCTTTGACTGAAATTATTACCTCTCACTTAAACAAGCCCCGAACTCATTTTCTTCATCTTTGAAATGAAAATAAAATGCTAACTTTGTCAGTGCTGTCATGAGAATTAAGCAAGAACACGCGCTGAGTCGTCTAGTCAGAGCAGGCTCCCCGCACACACAGAACATGTGGCTGAGTCGTCTAGTCAGAGCAGGCTCCCCGCACACACAGAACATGGGGCTGAGTCGTCTAGTCAGAGCAGGCTCCCTGTACACACAGATTTTCCTCCTTCTTCTTTTTTCTAATTTACTCACAATCTCTCCAGAAAAAAATTTCAGCTCTGACAGCCAGGAAATAAATATATTGAGAAAATATAATGCTTTCTTTCTCTTTTTAGTGCTGGGGATGAAACTCAGGGTCTCCTGTATGTTAGAAACATACTCTAATCACTAAGTTATATAAATCTTCTTTTTTCTTGAGACAGAGTCTCACCATGTTGCCCAACCTGGCCTTGAACCCCTGGGCTCAAATGGTCTCGGCCTCCTAAATAGATAGGACTACAGGTACACGTTACAGTTCTTGGCCCTTTAAAAAAGAAAGTGTTGTGGGGTTTGTTTGTTTGTTTGTTTGTTTTTGCCAAGCGTGGTGGTGTATGCCTTTAATCTCAGCAGAGGCAGGCAGAGGCAGTCGGATCTCTGTGAATTTGAAGTCAGCTTGGTCTACATAGTGAGCTCCAGGCCAGCTGGGGCTACAAGAAGATCCTGTCTCAGGACAAAAAAAAAGTTTTATTTTTATTTTTTTAACTTGTCAAAGAACAAATTTAATCAATTTTAAAAGTAAATTAAAAAAATAAGCATACAAGCCATGTATCTCAGGGCAAAAGATATCATCACTGTGGAAGGAGCCTGGAGCAATTGCAGGCACCTTACTTGGTATGGTGAATTAGACCTTAGTTAAATCTTAACCAAACATTGAAATTTTACAATGCTTAAATGATTTACTTCTAAAAAACATTTCTTCAAAAGAGCTTTGAGTATTAAATGGCCTATAAACAAATACTGAAAAACTTTTTTTTATTTTTTTTATTTATTTTTTTATGTGTATGAATGTACTGTCTGCATGTAGGTTTGTGCACCCGTGGTCGTGCAATGCCCGGAGGTCAGAAAGAGGGTGCGGATTCCCCTGGAACTGGAGTTCTCTGATTGGACTTACAGACGGTTCTAGCCGCTATGTGGGTGCTGGGGATCGAACCAGGTCCTCTGCAAGAGCAGCCGGTGGTCTTAACCGCTAGGCCATCTCTCCAGCCCTGAAAAACTCAGAGGCAGGTGGATCTCTGTGAGTTTGAGAGCCAGCCGGTCTACATAGTGAGTTCCAGGACAGCCAGATATACAAGGAGAACCCTGTCTCCCAAGAAAAAAAAAAAAAAAAAAAAAAAAAAAGACTAAAAAATTATAGGTTCACAAGAACTCACAGAACCAATTTATAGGGAGGCTTGTGCTGGATAGCTTTAGTGTCAACTTGACACACCTGGTTTGAGGGAGCTGCAATTGGGGAATTGGCTCCATTGGACTGGCCTGTGGCCACATCTGAGGAGTATTGTCTTGATGGTCGAGCAGTGTGGGAGGGCCCAGCCCACAATGAGTGATGCCACCCTGGGCAGGTTGTTGTGTACTGTTTAAGAGGGCAGGCTGGGCATGAGCCAGGGGAGCAATCCAGTGAACAGCATTCTTCCATGGCTTGTGCTTCAGCTCCTTACTCCAAGTTCCTGCCCTGAGTTCCTGCCTTGGGCTCCCTGAGTGATGAACTGTGACCCAGGAGATGTGAGCCAAATAAACCCTTTCCTCCCCAAGTTGGTGTTGGTCAGACTGTGTTGTCACAGCAATGGAAGACAAACTAGAACGGAGACCAAGCACAGATCAAACATGGGCTCCTCCTGTCAATCTGAACATGAACACACCAGGAGATGCTCACATCTCTGCTTTACAGCAAAGCAGCCCTGGGCTACTAGGGGCAGTGCTCCAGGTGGAAGCCATGCCATAAGAAACAGACGGTTCTTTCCAGGGAAGTCTGTTTGCCCTTAAGGTTTGCATCAAGTTGACTCAATTCTTGCCTTCTCAACAAGCTCCACTTGGACCTTGCCATTGAACATTAATCCCTGTCAGCCCTTGCTCCAACCTTCATTGTCACAGTGGAATCATGCCCTCTACTTCCCATTATCCTCCATCTCTTTCCCTTCTACTCCCCATCCCTGTTCATTCCTTCCTCACAGCAGTTGTCATTTTCAAATCTATGCTATAACCTATTTACTTGGAGTCTACATGCTTCAAATAGATTTTTGTGTATATTTTGGTTACTGCTCAATATCCATCCCATAGAGCAATACCTAGAAATAATAGACACAAAGTATTTGTGAATAAATTAACACGTGTGCACACATCCACCCACAAAACAAACAAACAACAAACAAGAAATTGCTGACATAGAAAACTCCCTTAGCCTTTATGTTGAAAATGGACAAAACCACGCAAAAGTAGGATAGCATATGACCAAAATTAAGGTGCAATTCTATTTTAAAAAGCATTGATACTATGTGAATTAAACTACGGTCAGCCACATAGTGAAAACCCTAAGGTCCTTGTCATATGGTGATGTGGCTGTGTCTGAGGCTACTGAATAAGTAGCTTCAGTTGTCATGTGGATGGTACCACCCCTGGACAGCTAGTCCTGGGTTATATAAGAAGGTAGACTGACCACAGGACAGAGGAACAAGCTGCAAAGCAGCTTCAGCTTCTGCCTCCAGGTTCCCGCCTTGAATTCCTGCCCTGGATTCCATCAATGATGAACTGTGATTGGTTCATGGAAGCCAAATAAATCATTTCCTCCCCAAGTTATTCCTGGGTTCATGGTTTACCACAGTGACACAAAGCTAAGAGGGAGAGTCTCCGATGCTAAAACAGATAACATCAGCAATGATGTCATAACCTGCTTTGATGATTAGTTTTAACCATCATTTTGACCTAATCTAGAAATATCTGTCAATAAACTCTCAGTGAGGGATTGTCTACATGTCGTTAGCCTGTAGGAGACTGTTGTGACTATTTAATAAAGGCAGGACATCCCAGTGATTCTGGGGTGGCATCATTTCCTGGGTTTTGGACCTGAACTGTGTAAGAAGTGTGGAAACGGGTTGAGCAGTAAGCACAATGCATTCATCTCTTTCTTCTGCAGGCTTGGATAGGATGTCACCAGATGTTTTGAGTCTGCTGCCTTGACTTCCTTGCTGTCATGGACTGTAATCTGCAATTGTAGGTTAAAATAAACTCTTTCCTAAGTAATTTTCTGTTGGGGCATTTTATCACAGCAATAGTCATAAAACTGAGACACCAGATACTAACACCATGTGAGCTGTAAACACTGGAAGTGTGTGGCTTCCCTGTGCCACTCATATTGAAAGTAAATGCCAAGGTTGCTTCCTGGTACAGGATTCCCTCTGCAGCCCCTAGTCTCCTTCATCCTTTCTATATTGATTTTGGCTAACTTAAACATCAACACACTAGAGGTTAAAGGAAAGATACCCCTGTTCCCAGGGCAGACTGAAGAGCATACTCATAACCAGGGAAGCTTTAGGAAAATGGTCTACATATTTTATGACTTTTATTGGTAACACTGTTCACAAAATGGCACATTCTTCTGCTGGGAAGGAGACATCTGGATTCAACTCACAGATTTCCATTTAGGTTACTATTAAGAAGAGTGAACATGGTCTGGAGATAGAGGCTTTGAACAAATTTAATATTCTGGTTTTTTTTTTTTGTTTTTCTATCTGAATGTATATAAGAAAGTGATGTAGTAAATGCTTACATTTCTCTATCTCATATGTGCCAGAATGAATTCTCCTGATTGAGAGGATTCGAATGTATAGAAAGCTAATAGATCCAAGGACCCACAATCCAAATATCATTTTGACATAAATGCCTCTTTGAATAGAAGTTTGCCATGTTGGATGAAGAAGGCTCTGTAGCAGAGTCATTTGGATTTTCCATCATGGCTTTTGAAGGAGAAGCAGACAGACCCATTTTGAAAAGAATATGTCATCTTGTTCATGGGATATTCGGACAGTCACTTCCTGCCCCTGGAATGGTGTGACTCTGCAGGTTGATATTCCCATTTTAGAGAGGACCAGTTTGGACAACATAGGCCAACATGGTAAAAAGAGCTCCCCAAAACACTTGCTTCTCTAATTGAAATGATATCATCAAAAGTACAATCAATCTGACCCTAATATCAACCTGTCAGGACAAAAGTGACAGGAATCCCTATGGGAGAAACATTAACCCCAACCTACGTTGCTAGTACACTAACTATCCCTCAGTTCCTAGGCCAGATACATGGTTACTCTAGCTAACCTGAAACACAGTGTTGTCCACTGGTTACACAAAGTGTAAACCTCAGTACTATCTATACAGAATAGAAAATATGTGAACTTAATTGGCTCCATAGGAAAACCTCTTGGCCTTTCTCAGTTCTTTGAGCTTAACATGCATGTTTCAATATGTGTGTATCCTGCCACTTGAAAACTACAGAATGATAGAGTCAAGGAATCCATTTTCATTATTTTTATTTTATGTGTATGAGTGTATTGCTTGTATATGTGTATATGCAATGTGTCATGTAATGTGCATAGACTCAGAAGAGGGTGTTGAATTCCCCCTGGAACTGGAATTACAGACAGTTGTTAGCTACCATGTGGTGGCTGGGACTCAAACACAAGTCCTCTGAAAGAGCAGCCAGTGCTCTTAACAGATGAGCCATCTCTCCAGCCCCCAAGGCATCCTTTTTGTGGATACAAACCACGGAGATAAAGCTCAGTGATACTGACTACCCCTTTCAGTCACTTCCATGAATTCCCCTGGGAAGAGTCAGGTCTCTATCAGAGCAGCTGGAATCATACTGATCAATGAACATGCACTCCCATACTTATGTGAGTGATGCCTGGACCCTTCATGACATTGAACATGGTGCAGCCAATGATGTGACTGGTGCCAAGCAAGAGGCTGCCTCTGTCTGTGGCACTGTCTGCCACTGCACATGGGAGGACTAGTGAATCTTCCCAAAAGTTGACTAGCTTTTCTCAAAATGAGGGAAACCACACTCCATAAGCTGTAGCTACCACTTGCTCACTGTAGATGTTAGACTTTGAGGTCTCTCAAGGCATCTGGAGATGCCTCGTCATAGCCGACTTCATCTTACACATATTTGTGCTAGCTCTGTTAGCTAACTCTAAAACTAGGGTGACTTCTAAAACTAACTTGTGTCATGCTTCAAGATTTCTGGACCATTTGTGTTGAGATACTGTTTTATCTGTTAGTACAAATTAATGGACTGATAATCTAGGTCTCTGGTATTTCATGCCTCCTACCTTCGAAGGGGATATTGTTGACAGTGGAAAGCCCTTCCTTAAATATTGACTCAAAAATCTTCCTGACTCAGCTTCTCTCAATTTCTCCAAGTACACATCCTTTAGTGACACAGTTGAGCAGTGAATGCCTTCTTTTCTCAAAGGGGGATTATCACAGTCGAGTTTCCTACAGTGTGATTGTCAGGAAAAAGTGATGAAGATTATATACCAGATTTTAAAACATAGGATTTCATGTGGATCATTCATAAATATGATACCTCTTGCTTCAGATTATTCCCGTACTCCCCGGCTGATATGTCTTCAAGGTTCCTGACCAAAAGGAAGCATAAAGCATGCAGAGTTGATGGCAGTTCATTCTCCTGGAATTTTTATTGGACAGTCATGATTCTATGACTAGACGATGGACAAATTTTTCCTATGGTGGCTCATGTAAATCAAAGTAGAGAACACAAGATGTGTCTGATGTTTTCTAAAAATATCCTCACCCTCTTTGCCAGAGACTATTACAAACAAACACCCCAGGGGTGACGAGAAGATGAATGAAGGTAATGTTGCATTAATTGCAAAGGCCACACTGCTTCTGTGGCAGTGGAAGAAGACCGAGAGTCCCAGTACCCAGCAACTGGATCTTGCAAGGCACATGAGCAGTAGTTTATTATCTTGATACCCCACAGAATATATATCATTAAAAATACCTTGATACAGAACTCTCAAATTTTAAGTGAATTAAATAGTGGCTGAACTTGTCACCTCTTGCCAAGAGATCAGGTTTTGCCAGCACCTTTTGTTAAGGATACTGTCTCCTCCAGTGTGTTCTTGGTACCTTTGTAAAATATCAGGTCATTGAGAATGTGTGCACTCATGTTTGGTTCGTGTCTTTTGTCCCACTGATCTACATTCCTGTTTTTTTTTATTTTTTTTTATTAATTTTATTTCTGTATGTGTGAATGTACTGTCTGCATGCAAGTCTGTGCACCCGTGTCGCGCAATGCCGCGGAGGTCAGAAGAGGGTGTTGGATTCCCCTGGAACTGGAGTTTCAGACGGTTCTCGTCTGCCATGTGGGTGCTGGGGATCGAACCCGGGTCCTCTGTAAGAGCAGTCAGCTCTCTTAACCACTAGGCCATCTCTCCAGTCCCTACATTTCTGTTTTTATGCCAATATCATGCTATTTTTATGAAGCTCTATAATATTGTTTGAAGTCTGGTATATTAACCACTCCAGCATCACTCTTTGGACTCAGATCTGCTTTGAATATTCAGGATCTTTTCTGCTCCAATATGAATTTTAGTTTTTTTTTTGGGGTTCACAGTTCCAAACATATTTAGGGATTACTTTTTAGGGTGGGGCAGAAAGTGGCCAGATGCTTTGCCAAAGCATCTCAGTTGATGCCCATGTCTTTGTTTCCCTGTTGAATTACTTTGCTCTCAGCACTACTTTCTTCCAGGCTCCAACTAGAATAGACTGTAAAATTCCAATTACAATATTCAGCCATCTTTCTAGTCCAAATCCAAAGTCTTCCATATTCCTCCAAAGATCTACAGTCAGGTTCTTTGCAACAATAGCCCAGTCTCTGGTATCAACTTCTGTATTAGTTATTTTTCCATTGCTGTGATAAGATATGCACCAAAGCAACATAAGGAAGGAATAATTTATTTTATTTATGTTTCCATAAGGATAAGAGTCCACCATGGTAGGGAGGCATATCATAATGAGGTTGCTGAAAGCAGAGGGCTCACATCTTCAATAGGGAACAGTAAGCAGAGAGGGACTAGAAATCTGCCAAGGCTGAAGAACTCTCAAAGGAGCTGGAAAGATGGCTCAGAATTTAAAAGCAGAGGATGTGGATTCAATTCCCAGCTACATGGCAGCTAATGACCATCTACAACTCCAGTTCCAGGGGATCTGATCCCCATTCTCACCTCTGCAAGCATTTCAGGACATGGGCACACTTAGACACACACAAGCAATACAATCATAGGCATAAAGTAAAAATATTAAATTAAATATTTTTTTAAAAAAGAACTTTCAACCCCTGCCCCCAGGCACATACTTCCTCTAACCAAGAAGCATCTCCTTAAACTTTCAAAATGGCTCCGCTAACAGAGGAGCCTATGGGGACACTTATTCAAACCACTACATAGATCAACATAATTTCTTACTTTATTCTAAATATGCACCCTTATATTTACAGACATATGTACCTCTCAGAATTCATCAAAGCAGCTTCTTTTGGCAATAGATAAAGACTATTAGAGAATTAAACACCTGGTTAAATTCAGAGAATAAGTATCTGTGAGTTGCTTAGATCCCTATGTAAAACATCTTCGCTGCAAACTACACATATGACAAATGCATCTCTCAACTCTTACAAAGAAGAGATTCTTTATGGAGCAGATGGTGATTAACACAGGAACCCAAAACTGGCCTTTGTGCAGAGAACAAGAGGCCACAGATTGCTTATCCCTCAATGAGACACATATTTAAATTGTCTTCATCCCAAGGTCAGTGATCATTACAGAAGAGGTGGAAAGACTAAGAGACAGAGGTGACGGGTGACCACAAAGAAAGAACATTCTAGGCAACTAGTCAGTTACACATTTGAACTCACAGCGGTGGTGACGGCATGCACAAGTCCCATGCAAGCTCAAAGCAGCCAAAAATCCCAGGACAGGCATGAGGAAATTGGTGAGAAATTCCAACCCAGCCTGAGAAAATTTGATACCTGATGGCTGCTGTGAAGGGGAAAGAGGGTTTCTCTCAGGGAAATAACTCAGCTTGACCAGGCTCCAGTTGATGGTCCCACACTGAAAGCCATTTGTGGATAGCAGTGTGGATAGAAGAATGGATCTAAATACCATCAAATGCTATTGCATGAAAAATCACAGAAGTTCAATAAATGATACTAATGTAATTTAGTAGCTTTTTCAGTATTTTTATTAATATGTGACTTTCAAAACTGAGAACTTGAGCATCATGTCTCTCAGGCAGCCTCTCTTATCTTCTCTCTCTCTCTCTCTCTCTCTCTCTCTCTCTCTCTCTCTCTCTCTTTCTCTCTCTCTCTCTCCAGAATGCAGGGTAACAGTTGGAATGGGCATTTTCCCAGGTCTCCCATGGGTTGCTGGTGGCACCATTGTGGAGACGTAGGACGGGGTTGGCACCACCAGTGCATGTAGCGTCTATGGCTCTAGGTATTATCTGCCCTCTCAGGATTCAGCCTGAGGTCCATGCTGTGACAGTACACTCTGTGTGGCATCCCTCCAGAGTCCCAATTTATCCATGCCAGCCTATTTTTCATACAGAAGTTTCAGGCTGTATGCAGAGTACACTGAGCCACAGGTGTGATATGTGACTCTTGTGTGTTGGAGTGCTTTTGTAAACATGGACTGGAACCCACCCAGGAAGCTGGTGAGAAGGAGATGCACTCTGACCCTTCACAGAAATCTAGCAGCCTTATACTATCAAGAGTCATTCTCAGAAAAATGTCCAAAATATTTTAGCCCCAGTGCATCATTCATTGAGTGAAATGCCCCGTCTCACTGCTGTAAGGTAATTAGTTGGTGCTGACTGAGTTCTTATTATTTACAAAGAAAACTGTTTCCTGAGCTCTTCTGGAGGGAGATGGGGGGGGGGCTGAGGACAGAGAGCAGCCTGCATTGTTTTCTGGTCTCTTCCTTTCTAAATTAAAATAGGCTGCTAAGGCAGGCAAGTGTGTGTTATTATTTTCATAGCATTAAACACTTGATTTAAAGCATATTCCCTTTGAAGGAAGGTATAATTTGGGTATTATTTGAAGTCTCTAAGTGGTTAGAAACTGGCTTTAGCCAGATTCCTAGCTGTAAGCAAGAGTCAGCCTCTGATAAGAAGCTGGTGTGCTTTATTGATGCAAAGGAGGTAAGCACTCTCTTGGGGTTCTTGGTTCAAGAGCATTCTCATTGTTATTTGCAAGCTGCAGTGTACAGTTCTGAATATTTTCAGATACATTTACTCCATATAATGGAGATCTTCTCATCAAATGAGGCTCTCAAGGAGCTGGGTGAAGTTTTAACAACATATTGGTTGTAACAAGGGTTTTGTGAGGCAGGAAAGCTTCCCTCCATTACCTATTCATATCCAATATTGAATTATAAAATAAAGCACAGACCTGAAATAGACAGACTTTCCAACAAAGAATCCTGCAGCTGTGTTACAGAGTCAGTTTCATATACGGGACCCAGTGCAGAATCATTTAGCTATTTAGGAATGCATTTGCAGCTAACTCATTGTGGCAGGCCCAATGGGATGCAGTTCCTCTTAAAATAAATATGGAGTCATCAAACAGGCCTCACAGTGACAATTAACTGCTGGGCTTGAGGGAACTTTCATGTGACTTTTCAAAGTTCCAGAAGAAAAAGAGAGTCCATGAGTCACAAGCATCTACAAATGGGAACAATCTTTTGCAAAAATCAATCTTGAATAATTTCATTATAATAACACTCCTTTTGCTCAGCTGGTAAAATATAGATGTTTCCATGTAACTGAATATAAGCGAATTTTCCAGGCATCTTGAAACTTGCTCCCTTAATAATAATGATGAGAATAAATGGAAGAGAAGGAATGAGATAGTGACCTGACTAAATTCATTACAGTGTACTGACCCCAATTTCCTTAAATAGGGGCTGGGTTATAATCTAATTTTATGAGTTGTTTAGTGGACTTCACCTCCTCCTTTAAGAAAGCTTTTACAGTTGTTTCAAAGAGGGATAATACAAGTTTAAACCAAAGTAGTAAGAGAGATAGAAGGGGACAGATTTATGGTGCAGGTTAGAGACAGGATTATCAGAATATTGTGACTGACTAGTTATGAAATGTGGGTCATCAGAGAAGAAAATTGTCATTAAAAGTTTGTCATGCACAAGTGGGAAGACTGTAGAAATATATGTGGCATCATGCACAGAAGGAAAAGCATACTATATGTACACATGGTGATGTCACACATATAAGGAAGTGCATATTATATGGTAAAACATCTAGTGTAACATGCAGTACGATCTATAAGCTAGAACTTAACAGAACTCAGAAATGAAGGAAAATGTAGGAGGAACCATAGAAGTAACACAGGAGCCTTGGCCCTCCTGAGAGGTGGATGTTGATCCACCCTCAAGTTTAAGATGTGGCATTATCATGCTGTGTGGTTTTAGCAGATTTGAAAAGATACATGGAGGAGAGAGGGTTTCCTGAAGCAGTTACACTCTCGTAGGGTCAGCGCTGCATTACCTGTGGAGAGGTGATACACTGAGAGAAGGATGAGCGCACCATTACCCACAAGGCTCATTGTTCACTGTTTCTTTTAGAACTCACAACAAAACTATGATCATCTGCATTTTACAGAGTCAGCGGTTTTCATGGACATAATGCCAATTACCCCAAGTTGAAAGCAGAAACTGGCTCAGTTGCTATTTTGATCCATGCGTACCTCATTTCAAAGGCTCTCAGTTTTCTCTCAGCCCCTAGGCACTGAGGTCAGCATGTGGAATTTGAGGGTGGGACACTATGGCTCTGTTGGAAAGGAAACTTTTGAACAACCAGAGCTATATATTTAGAATGTCTGCCACTGTGAAACAGTGAGATCCTCCTCAAATGAATAGCTCAGAAACAAATAACTACACCTGCCTAAAACATTTTAAAATTGTATCTAGTAGTAAATATGAAAACCAGACCTTGAAACTCATTCTGTTAGCAACATTGAATTACTTCTTAATTCAAGATAAAAGGAAATTGTAGGTGAAACAAAGTTTCAGATACTGTAAAGATCAAGTCTCAACATTTTTATTATTGACAGGAAGACAGGGAGAGAAACAGAGAGACAGAGGGAGAGAGGGAGAATTTATTACTAAACTAGATTAAATAATCTACTCCTTGAGAATTTTAATTGAAAAATCCCCTCTGTCTTTGCTCAATCTTTCCTCTGAAACTACCCTGTAATTCATATCACAGAACTAATTTATTTGGACGAATAAGTGCACTGCCTATTAGAGGCTACACATGTCTGCAATGAGGGCTGCAGAGGCTCACAGAGTTCCCTCTCTCTTTTGAATGATCATGTTCTCTTCAGAACACTAAACAGACCAGCTCCTTTCCGAGGTCTTGGCAAGCAGACACATGCTGTTTGATTGAAATGATGGAATGTGTAGCAAAGGGACATTCACATATCAATGTATGTTTTTCTCGGCCTCATCCATGTCCCTTGCCCCCATCCAAGCAGGCAATAGGCTTCAATCAAGAAATGTTTGTGACAAGACTTCCTAGCTGTTTATCATCAAAAACATAAAATCACTACGAATAGTGGAGCATGAAGTCAGAATTCGGGAAGAATTTTCTTCCCGCAACAAAAGTTGATGGGAAATTAACCATACCACTCTTGGGCATATATCCAAAGACTCTGTATTCTACTACAGAAATACCTGTTCATTCGTGTTTTTTGCTGCCCTTTTCATAATAGAAACAGTACCAGACAGGAGACACCTTCCTTTGAGTCTTTGGCTAGGGTAGTCCAAGAGCCTCCCAAAATTACACAGGCTATTTCCACAGCCCTTGATTACCTCTAGATGGAGCTGGATCTGATCTGGAAGCCACATCCCATGAAAGCTAGCTCTCATAGCTTTGGAAAGCACTGTGCAATCCTCTAAGGGAGAACATAAGTCAGTGGCCCAACATCAGCCTCAAAACCAAATATCCATGTCAATGACCAACGCAGCATACTTCTATGTCAGGGGAAATCAATGGCTAACCAATTGGACCTAAAGCCCATTCAGTGGGAGGAAACTCATGTGTGGTATTGTAAACATAACCAGATGCACACAACTGGAGAGGTTGTAGATCTTAGAGAAATCCCCAAGGATGACACATCCCTAGGCTAAGGTAACATTCTATGAACTACTGAACTACAAAAGTAGTATCCTTATATTTACAGACAAATACACCAGACATCGCTCAGAAAAGAAGCTTATTTTGCTCCAGATGATAACAGTACAGAGTCCTACAACTGAACACACACAGACATGGTCAGTGAGTGAGTGGCTCATGCCTGGGAAACACATCTAAATGCAACCTCTACACATATGTCCCAAGAATCATAGAACAAGGACCCAAGAAGACATTAACTACCTCTTAACTCCACTTAAGGAAGTTCCTCCATGCAGCAAAAGACCAGGACCTCAAAAGGGTCTGAATGGCCAAACTGTGAAGATCCAGAGTCTACAGAGTGTGGATCCATGGACAGGCTGCCTATATTCAGGTTCACCCACCCAGGGCTCAGGGAACACTGCAGAAGAGGAAGTGGAAAGATTGTAAGAGCCATGGAGGTGATGCAAGACCAAATGGAAATGAATCCTACAAGCTCCTGGAACCCTGTTCATACGAGCCTACAGCATGGTTGTCAGCATGCACAAGACCCATGCAAGTTCAGCTGGACAAAAATCCAGCACAAAACTGGGTAGCAGAGCCCAACCTTGGCTGAAGAAATATTGGTAGCTGATGATGGTCTGCTGAGGAAGACCTGGCCTTCTTTAGGAAAGGGACTCTGGATAGGCTGACTAGAGCTCAGGGGATGAGCTGGCACCGAGGAGTGGGTGGGGAGAGTAGTTTGATGCAACAGACCCTAGCACAATGACAGAATACGTGAACTCGGGACAGGGTGGCTGGAGAGGGTGCCGGGGAGAGGCAGGTGTAAAGGTGATAAAGATTGATTGAAAAAATATATGTGAAACATGTAAAAATTCAATAAAAAATAAGTAAAAAAAATTTAAAAATGAACAGAATGCTCAGGCGTGATGCCATGCCAATTTCCTTTGAGGAGCCCTGTCAACTTCTTTTCTGTATTCTCTGAGGAATTCAGTCTACAAGTTATGAAGGAGCTAGTGCTTACCCATTAAGCACAATGTGTAAAGAAAGAACGGAAAAAGAAGAAAAGAGGGAGCCAGGAAAAGTGCTCGGGTGCCAAGCAAGTAATAACTCACCTTGGACTTCCTGGCCTGTTCTAGGCTCAATACTGAGGAGACCCGAGTAACTCCAGCAACAGGGTTTGAAGCAGAAGAGCAGGCTGGCTGAACCCCATATGAATTCTCACCCAAGAGGGTCAGGTCATTGCTGCTTAGCTACTATGTTCTCACACTGTTAGTTACATAGCAATAAGATAGCCAGAATGCAACTCTAGGGTGCATGGTGTATTATTTCAATGCTCTATATCCACACTTCCCCTCTCCTGGAAGTCTCTAATGAGTATAAATTAGAACATCTATAAATACCAGCTAGATCCTTCTGGAGAAAACTTTACCAATGCAAATGTTCTCTGCCCTGAGCTGAACTTCAATTTCTTTAAATAATTCCTCCATATATCTGCAAGTCACTCTCTGCATCCTACAGCGGCCAGTTGTCTCTAAAGCACTCTGCTTCCCCACCTCCTTCAAATGCACAACTTCATTTCCCTTCAAATAATACTTAGCATTGAGAAGTCAACTCACTCTTTTCCTATTGCAAGGGGAACACCCTGTATCATTGCCCTTGTGCTTCAGAAGCTAACTATTTGATTGACTAGTATTGGGGGGAAAGAATGGGTCTTCACACTAATGTCCTTCTCTCTTTGAGGTCTGTGTAGTGGAAGGTCACACCAGCCTCTCTTTGGGCAGCCTTGACCCTGCAGCACAGGACATATTCAGTGTGCCTGGTTGGAGCTAACTCACTTTCTAGTCTCTTGGGGCTGGAACATTTGGAAGTTTGTTTGCTAGGACCTTACAGCTGCATGGCTCAATCAACCTAGCAATAATAAAGCTATCCTCTCTGAGCTGCATTTTTCTCTTCAGTATGTTGCTCTTCATTATGAACTCATAGAACAAGGCAGGGCAAGTTAATTACTGATTCGTTAAATCCTCAGTGTTTCCTAGATATTTATAAATGGCAACAGAATCTCCTCTCAACTCCACAGTCAATTACTAGCTTCTTTCCTTAGGGCTAGTGTATCTACCTGTAATCTGCATCCCAGGACATCAGCCTCCTGTTACCTGACACATGTATCCCCTCTTCTGGATTTGAAATGCTTACTCTACACAGAATTCATCTTTAAAGTTATTGCTTATATATAAAGTAACTTTTTCATTTCAAAAATCCTGTAAGCTTGACTGTCACCCTCACTGTCCCTACAGTGTGCTGAATCTTTAGTAAATGAGTCAAACCCTGGCCTCCCAACACCTTGGCTTCCATATTTTTTCTTTGGATGCCCCATGACCATGTTCTCTCCCTCTCTTCTTGATGTCTGTACATTACCACCCTTCCTTCTCCTTCTAATTTGGCAAATTAGTCAACAGTCTACTTAAAAACATTATTCTACCTGATAATTAAATATCAACTTAACTTTCCTCAGGTCAACAACATTGTCCTTTATCTATGTCCTTGTGTTTTCTTGTGGCCAAACTGCCATCTTATCACTGCCTAAATCTCAGTCACTTATGTCACAAAATTCTACCCTCATTCTCACCCACTTTTCATTTTTCATTACCTTGTAGCTTCTCTTGAGAGTTGTACACTACCACAAATCAACATTTCTTTATAAAATAGTACTTCAGCAAGACTTCTCATTCTTAAGTTTCTATTTGCTGTAAAGGATGTTATAGCCCAACTGGCATACAGGTCTAAAACTGTCAGAAGCAATGTCTATTCCTCATTCTTCCTTTACGTAGTTTTCTGCCACACACTCATTTGCCAGTGCATGGCAGGGGGGGGGGTCTTAAAACCCTTTTCCAGCACCACAGCCCTCTTCTCTAGGAGACAGCCTGCATACTGTCTCCAGCAGTACTCTTCTGGGGACCCAGAGGCATTCTGCTCCCAGAACTCTCTTGGTCATCACTATATTAAATCCAAATCTAATCCTTCTTCCTGTGAATGATGACCTTCACTGCAACTTGTTTCCTACCAGATGTGTCTCTTCTATATTTTTTAAGATCTGTCATCACCTGACCTTTTGCCACTGTTCAACCACCCCCTGCAGGTTTCCTTTAACACACAAGCAGATGTTCTGTGCAGCTCTTTCCCCAACAAACTCAAAGTGATTATCTCTGTCCAGTCTTAATTGGATATGGTTTGAAGCTCAGGAAATAAATCCGGGCAAGTAAAGAGCCCATTCTAAAGAGACTACATGAAACAGATATATACATAAATGGTATATATTATTTAAAAGATAAATAAGTACAAAATAACAATAGGACTTAAACAATAAATAAAACATACAAATTAAATAATATGAAATAAAAACTGGGTAAAGGATTCCAAATGCTAGGGAGAAGGCAGAAAGGGAATATTTATTTACATGTTAACCAGAGTAGTCAGTAATTATGGAAAAGCTGAGTATTATGCAGGCTAGAGATAAGATTCAGTCATTGAGACATCCAGAAGTAGCCTTATCTTGTCAGGGGGTGGGCAGGAAGACTGGGACTAGCAAGAGAACAGAGGCCACCTGAGACAGAGTGTTCTGGACCTGGTGTGAGCTTTAACACTGCTCTGCATGAAATGGGAAGTGAGGTCAGGATGCCAGTAAATGGGGTGTCTAAAGACACATAGCTATTCTGAATAGACAATGAGAACAGGCAGTGGTAAATCCAGGGGATGGTGTATCCATTGCACCAATGAGACAGAGAGAGAGAGAGAGAGAGAGAGAGAGAGAGAGAGAGAGAGGAGTTGATGGAATGAAAAAGAAAGAACAAAAGGTCTGTGCTGACTCTGAACCATTTCCTAGTCCAACAGTTGCTAAGATCCCTATGTTACTATTTCCTAAGGTAAGCTGTCACCCAGGAGATGGGTCTGCTTTTGAACAGAGACAGGGACCGAAAAGAATTCAGGATAAGGCTGATGGAAACAAGGCTGGTGTGAGCTACTTACAGAGCCACATCCTAATTCCTCTGTGTCTCTTTGCCTTAATTCCTCATGAATCTGGATTTGGGAGGAAATTCTCTCTGGCCTTGTTTTAATAAAATATTTATATTTCCTTAGTTTAGAAAGATGCTGAGAAAAGGATTGATTAAATCATGGTTTCAGGTGGGAAGGAAGATGATGATTTTAAAAAATGCCTAAATAAGCCAGGATTGTTGGCATACAACTTTAATCCCAGCACTCAGAAAGCAGAGGCAAGAAGATCTCTGTGAGATCCAGGCCAGCATGTCCTATGTATCAAGTTCTAGGCCAGCTGAAGCCACAGGAGACCCTGTCTTTACAAACAAATATATAAATATCATTTGAAAAACCAACAGGTTTTCTGCTTTGTAAACGTGATTTTCACTGAAGCCATATTATTTTTTAATTACTAGAAATTTCTAGGTTCAAGATTGCAAATCATGCTATATTGGTGATAGCGGTTTCTCATGTTAACTTTCTTTTGTTTTATGTGTATGAGTGTACTATCTGTATGTAGGTTGGTGCACCCTTGTCATGCAATGCCTCGGAGGTCAGAAGATGGTGTCAGATTCCCCTGGAACTGGAGTTAAAGACGGTTCTTAGCCACAATGTGGGTGCTGGGAATCATACCCAGGTCCTCTGCAAGAGCACTCAGTGTTCTTAACTGCTGAGCCCTCTCTCCAGCCCCCATGTTAACTTTCTTATAACACATAGCCTGGACCTGTGGCTGTAGACAAAGACATTGTCTGTGTTTAAGTCCTTGCCTCTTTTCCATTTTCTTCCCCAGCAAGCAATTCACTGCAATGTTTTTCTCAGACAAACCTTGCCAGGATATTTAATAATTGCCCTTCCTGTGCTGCAAGTTGTTATATTGATCACTTTGAGAGATAATATTTACTTTTTGGTCTGTATCCATTTGTTCAGAACATTCCGAATTCAGTCACAGCAATTATCGGAGCTAATTCTTGAAAGCAGAGTCATTCTAGTCCTTGGCTCCTTTGTATAGGTTTTCCTTCACTTTTACAAATAATGATTTATGCAAAGTCACCAGGACAGCTATTGCTTCAATGCTGGGTTTATTATCTCCATGATGAACAGACAAATCATTAAGCACTCATGGGAGGATTAGTGGAGAGAAACATCACCACACTGTGATTTTCTGGTTATGTGGTTCAATACAATGGTGGTTTAAGGAAGGAAGAGCCAATTTGAGCTCTGCCATTATGGGGCCACATATATCATCAACAGGCAGTTATAAAAGCTGTGACTGGTAGGAATTTCCTCACCATAAAAGGTTCTTCTATCACATACCCACTAAGTCACAATGAGTAACTTCTAAGGAATGTGATTGATTCTGTAGCTTTTAATTTCTGATACACTTACCTGTGATCGAAGGCTATAAAATAATGAGATAAAATTTTTCCTAAGGCTTGTGCAATTAGCATTATTACAGCCACACTTTACATTGGTGTGCACTTCTTGGTAGAGAATGTGTCTGGAAAGACATAATTGTGTCTGTTACCCTAAGGACAGAAAGTTTTCTTTCCAACTCTATTTTATGGTTTTCTTAACGCTTTGTGTTATGAGTATTTCCTTGCATCTATGTATGCATACCCCACGCATGCTATGTGCCCACAGCAGACAATGCAGGGCATTGGAAGTCCTGGAACTGCAGTTACAGATGTTTGTGAGCTGCTAGCTACGTGGGTGCTGAGAACTAAATCCAGGTGTTCCTGTGAGGGCAGCCAGTGCTCCTAACTACTGAGCCACATCTCCAGCCTCTAACTCTGTTCTTGATATGGGATATGGTAGCTGGAGAGCATGGCTAAGTGATCAGTGGTTGAATGAATAAACAACTGAATGCACCAACCCCCAACCTTGTGTCCTCTCTACTTTATTCTAGATAGGGATGTGAGCCAGTTGTTCTCTTTCCACAATGGCCTAGTCCTCCCCCAGTTTTCCTAAATGAAGCCCCATCTACTGTGCTATTAATGGTTTTTTTGTGGACTGACTCCAACCACCCTCTCCATCTTGGTTTTGAATTCTTTCACCTATATATCCATCACTTAACGAAATAGGACCAAGGTCTTTCTACCAGGCTAGAAGGTTTTCTCTCTCTTTGCTTATATCAAGTTGTGGCCACCAAGGGGGCAGCTACTGTGGGACCTGACTGGATTGTCACAGAACTGAGTAAATAACCAGAGGACCCATGAGTGCCCATAGCAATGGCAGCTCTGTTTTTATTATGATAGCATGAGACCTATAGTCATATGCCTATAAAACTGAATAACAATACAATAGCTTATCATACTGGTGAGAACCGCAAGAAATGTTTACAAAGCAATGATTAATAATAATAATAATAATAATAATAATAATGTATAACAATTTAATAAAGTAGGACAAGCACTGCAACAATAGCTCCATGCTGTGTCTACTTAGGAGGTGAACGTGTTTCATGAGAAACAAAGAGGGGAGAACCTGCATTCTGAGAGAACTCCTCAGCAAGTATCCCTGCATAGACTTTCTCATGACACACAGGGCTCTCTAGACACACATACACCAAGTTCAGCCTAGTCTGCCAAGCATAATTTTATAGCCATAGGAATACATACTTTCCTTAAGTCTTAAGCAGTAACAATGACAAAAATAGCAACAACAAAAAGTTGTTTTGTGGAACAATGTACCAGTTTTATAGTTGGTGTCCTTTAGTGGAGAAAAGAACATAGGCTTGGAAGCAGATCAGTGTACAGACTTTCAAATCCTGTGAACTAAGGTAAATTGCTTAATCTCTCCAGATTTCAGGTATCTTCAGCTTTAAAATAATAAATGACACGCTGTCTCAACAGATTATTGTGAAGATGAAAATGAGTTAGCACACCTCACTAGTTCTTGGACTTCCAAAATCAGCTGTTTCCACGGTTCATCCTGCCTTGCACTAGGCATGCCCTGCTTAATTTTATCAACAACTTTGATTTAGGAATAAATATTTTCTTCCCAGTTGACTGACGAGGAAAGTAAGACTCAGAGTTAGATATCTAGAATAAACTGTATTAACAAACTTCACACTAGGAGGAAGTGGCTGGAGTGTAAGTCAAATTCAGGTATCTAGACTTTAATTCCCTAATCACACCTTATTAGATGTGGCATTACTGCTTTCTGGAGGCCTAAAAGTTCATCTGTCCCTTTCACTTTCCTTTGACCACTGGAAACTTTAATGTTAGATAGTATTCACCTAAACGTTTGTTTTATAGTAACATTATTTTAGTGGTTCTTAGGTACAAGCAACTGAGAAACCTACATTAACTTAACTTGATATTTACAGTGTGATACTCAAGTCTCCTTTATGTTGTTATTAAAATGTTTGGGGATGCTGGAGAGATGGTTCATTAGTTAAGAGCATGTATTGCTCTTCCAGAGAATCTGGTTAAGTTCGAAGTAGCTACATAGGGACTAACAACCTTCTGTAACTCCAAGTCCAGAAGATCTGCTGCCCTATTCTGGTCTTCATGGGCATTGCATGCACATAGTACACTTACAAACATGCAAGAAAAACATTCATACACATGAAATTACAATAAAAATGAATTATGAATAAATGATTTGATGGTATTTTAGGGTATAGCTTATCCATATATTTCTTGATGTAATATAATTTTTTTTTCATTCCTTAACATAAGGACTTGTCCAAATCATAACTGGAACTGGAGCTGACTGTGAAAGGGTCCCAATATTGTCAATACTTAATCATTTGAACATATATGATAATTCAGGGTAAACACAAATTAGATGAACGAGGGCAATGATGTTCAGACATTTGGGGAAATAATAAAGTAAAAAGCACTTTTGTGAGATAGATGCAGCAACAATTGAAGAACTGGGCTTCCTGGTTTTAGAATTTTGCTACTAAAATGCTCTGGGGGGGGTGACATTTACTCACAGCTATAGCCCCGCTTTAATTATCTTTAATTACTGGTGAAGGCATGTCCCCAATACTGGGCTGGCTGGCTGAATACAGGTGTTGGATGCAAATAAGATAATGTCTGTGAAGGAGTCTGTCAGTCACATGCATGAGCCTGGACATCTATGAATGTGTGTCTCAAATGATAGCATTCTAATTCCAAATGGTAAACACCATGGTAGCATACATTTGCTTCAGAAAATGCATCCAATTGCAACTATAAATTTTAAGTTGCTTCTTTAAAACCTTAATTAAAATTATAGGGCGTGCAACAATAAAAGGAAAACAACAAAGCTGCCTTGAGTTGTGATTAATGGCCAGTCCGTCAGGAAAGCTCACAGATAACCCTCTGGGTGCTGTGAAGATCAGCATCCCCAGCATCTACAGGGAAACGCGGGCTCTGCTGCCTCCCCAGTCCTGCTTTTCCGAGGCTTTGCTTATGATGTGTGTGCCTGGGAAATCTGACACACTTATATCTCGGTTACAATTTATATTGTATTTCAGTGATTGATTATTTGAATTCTTACTTGTAAAATGCTGAGCTATTATTTTGCACCTGTTTTGGTTTAGATATGAAGTGTCCCCTGTGTGTTAAAGGCTCATATGTTGAAGACTTGGTCCCCAGATAATAGATCTAATCATGGGGAGGTGAACAGATTGTGGGGTCTCTGACATTATCAGTAGATCAATCATTGATGAATACTTGATGCAATTTATACTTTGGGTGAGGAATGGTCTAGTTGGAGGATGAAGACCACTAGGAATACAGTTGAGAAAGATATGCTTGTCTCCAGAACCCTTCCTTTATCTCTCTGCTGTGTGTGTGTGTATCTGTGTCTGTGTACATGTATGAGATATGCTTGTCTCCAGAACCCTTCCTTTATCTCTCTGCTGTGTGTGTGCATGTGTGTGTGTGTGTATCTGTGTCTGTGTACATGTACGAGATATGCTTGTCTCCAGAACCCTTCCTTTATCTCTCTGCTGTGTGTGTGTATCTGTGTCTGTGTACATGTACGAGATATGCTTGTCTCCAGAACCCTTCCTTTATCTCTCTGCTCTGTGTATGTGTGTGTGTGTATCTGTGTCTGTGTACACATGTACCAGTATATGTGGAGGCCAGGGGTCAAGGTCAGGTGTCTTCCTTAACCTTCCTCTACCTCTTTAAAGACAGGGTGTCTCACTGAGCCTGTAGCTAGTCAGCCTGGCTAGACATCCTGGACAGTGAGCTCCTGGGATCACTCTCTCTCTCTCTCACCTGTACTGCAGATACATGCTACCATGCTCTTCTAGTTTGGTTTCCATTGCTGTGACAAAACACTCTGACCAATACCAACTTGGGGAGGAAACGGTTTATTCAGCTCAAATCTCCTGGGTCACAGTTCATCACTTAGGGAGCTCAAGGTAAGAATTCAAAGAAAGAACTTGGAGGCAAGAACTGAAGAACTGCTTACTGGTTTGCTCCCTTGGCCCATGCTCAGCCTGCTTTCTTATATAATATACAACAACCTGCCCAGGGGTGGCTCCACCCACAGTGAGCTGGGCCCTCCCATATCATTCAGCAATCAAGAAAATACCCCATAGGCATGACCACAGCCAGTCCAATGGAGGCAGTTCCCCAAGGGAGGCTCCCTCACCCCAGGTGTGTCGGGTTGACACTAAAGCTATCCAGCACAATTGACCTGTTGTCAAATTGCCACACAAAACACAGCACTATTAAGCCACCTTTCCATTTCTTCCCCAAGATATGATTTTAAAATTAATATCACAACATAGGACAGTAGCATCATAAAATTCCCACAGTCCTTAAAACAATCCAAACACCTAAAAGCTCACAGTCTCTTAAAAGTCTCTTAACCATGAACCCCTGTAAAATCCAAAACAAGCACTAACTTATTTCAAGGGGAAGAATCAGGCACACCTAAGCAAAACCAAGTAAAAACACCAAAGCAGCTCAAGGCTGGACATCTGGAATTCACTCACAATCCTCTGGGCTCCGAAAGGTGTCAGCAGCTCCACTTCTCTGACTCCGCTGTTTACAGAACACCCAGCTCATCTGGCCTAGGCTGGCTCCTTTCTCTACCTGCTGCTGCACTTGGTGGTCATCCCATGGTCATGGTATTTCTAAAATTTGGGGTCTCCACTGGAACTGAGGCTGCACTTTCACCAATGGAATCTTCTGCCCTCTCCGTTGCAAAGCCTCAGCTTCTCTTCGTGACCCCTGAAATCCTTGGGTCTTCACTACAACTGAGATGCACTTTCACCAATGGCCTTTCCTGGTCTCTCACAGTGCCAAACCTCAGCTGCTGTGTTTCACCCCTTCACATTCCAACACCAGAACTATATAGGAGACTCTTACGCATTACTAAGTCCTGCTTCTGGCTTGACATGAAGGCTGGGCCCCCTGTGGACCACAGCTTCTGTGTGCAGACCCTGAGGAAATTTTTCCCAGAAGATTTCACCACAGGGATGCTGGTCTCTTGTTACTTACAGCTGACTTTTCAGCCCCAACTAACCAACATCAATTGTCCCAGTAAAATAAAGTTTTCACTACAGGTTCTGGTCTATTCTTAATAACAGCTGATTCTTCTGCACCAGCTGACCAAAATCCACAGATTCTCAATTCAAAACATCACACAAACAGACGTGATAGCCTCTGCTTCCCTTTGAAACATCACATGCCAGAACTCCATTGCCTACAACTCCTTTAGAATAACTGTTTCAAGCTCCACAGCAACAAACTCTAAGTACTCAATGACTTTTCCACCCTAAAGTTCAAATGCTTCCATAATCCTCCCAAAGACGAGTGGGTCAGTTCTGTCACAGCAATACCCTACTCCTGGTAACAATTTCTGTTCTAGTTCTACATTGCCTTCCATTGCTGTAATATAGCACTCTGACCAAAACCAACTTGGGGAAGAAGTGGTTTATTTGGCTCAAATCTCCTGGGTCACAGTCCATCACTTAGGCAGCCCAAAGTAGGGACTCAGGGCAGGAACCTGAAGGCAGGAGCAGAAGCACAGGCCATGGAGGAATGCTGCTTACTGGCTTGCTCCCCTGGCCCATGCTCCTCCTTCTTTCTTATACAATGGCCTGGGCCCTCCCATGTCACTCACCAATCCAGAAAATGTCTTCAGCCATGGCCACAGTCCAGTCCAAGGGAAGAAATTCCCCAAATGAAACTTCAATGCAGATGTGTCAAGTTGACACTGAAGCTACCCAACACACATGCCCTGCATTTTTGAACACAGGTCCTAGAGCTGAAACTCGGTTTTCATGCTTGAATAGCAGACATTTTAGACATTTTACTGGGTGATCCATCTCCCTGTGGCTCCTCTCTGCATTTGAGCCACTGCAATCCTGAGGAGAGCTTCACCTCAGGGCTGATTGTAGTTCCCTCAATACCAATGTGTGCTGCCCAGCATGGAAGACATTCATAGTCTGAATTAAAATGGACCTTATTTGGAATAATTCTTAAACTAGCACATAGCATAAAAAATAATTTGGTGCTGAGCATGGTGGCACACACTTTAATGCCAGCACTTGGGAAGCAGAGGTTGGTGGATCTCTGTGAGTTCAAGGCCACCCTGGGTTTACAAAGTAATTTTCAGGCCAGATGGGGCTACAGGTAGACCTTGCCTCACAAAGACAAAAGATAATTAGTTAATAAATACAGAATATTAAAGTGGCCTATTTTCTCTTTGACATAAGATAAAGACATATTTCCAAAATGAAAATCATGGAAAGTCCTGGTGAGTCACCTAATCTCATGTCCACAGGGGCTCAACATGGGGCCATGGAAAGTCTCTAGGGGTGTCGCTCACACCTGTGCTGTCTGGGGAAGTTAATACATCTTTGGTTAACTGAATAATTCACAGCTTCTAAGGCACAATTTTTGTCAACAACTTCCTAATTCTCATACCATTCTGGAACATAAAGGCTCATTGCATTTCACCAAAGCAGAAATTCCATTTCTTCAATAGAGTCCACTGAGAGACCAAAAGAGAATTAAAAATATTCTCTTTCTATTCAATTCTCCACATTTAATTCTACTTTAAAAGGAATGTTTATATGGGGCCCCAATGGATGCTTAAGACTGATCAAATCCACAGAAGCAATGAAACGACATCCAGAGGCAATTATCCACATAATTTGGCATAATTTTCTTCCACCTGAATAGTAATTGAGATAGTAACAGAAATGAGCATTCCACAGGGCACCAATTTTTATCTGTTTGTTGATCAACATATCAGAAAACTCCCTGAAAGCAAATATTTTGCTGGTTTTTTTATACTGTAAGCTCTCAAAAGCTGGTTCATATTAGGTATGTATTTAAAAAAACTATAATAATTAGTGAACTATTTGAATCCCTAATATTCTTAAGAGTCTAGACTCTTAAGATATATCATAGTTCACAAGATTTCTATATGTCCCAAACTGCAAGCAACCATTTGATTTATTTCTGATGTATGGATAATTGGACGGACTCTCCCATATCAAGAGATTAATTTCAAAAAGTTAATGAAATAAGCGAGAGAACACTGATATTGGACAAATGACTCAATTGCAAAGTGCTTGAGAAGAAGTATTGACTCTTTAGTGCAATCTAAGTGTGGCCCTACAGGGTGATGATAGGCAGAGACAGAAGAATCACCAGAAGCTGTTGGGGCACCAGCAGGGAACAAGAGAGACCCTGTCTCAAATAAGATGGAAGGCTAGAACTGACCCCTAAGGTTGTCCTGATCTCTATGCTTACTCATGGATGGCATGGACAACAGCACACACACACATCTCTTTCTCTCTCTCTCTCTCTCTCTCTCTCTCTCTCTCTCTCTCTCTCTCTTTCTCTCTCTCTCTCTCTCTCTCTCACACACACACACTATACACATACATATACTTAGGCATCAAATATAAATACATGCATATATACAAATATAGATACATCACACACATTCACACACAAAAAAATAATGATTTTAAAGGGAATGCAGATATTGAAGTGTGTTTGACCCTGTATGAAATCTGTTACACTTAACATGCGAGTGAGCCACCACCTGGTTGTCTAAACTTTAAAGAGAAAGACAATTTTTTTGAATGAAGGTAGAACTTCAAGGTGATAAGTGAAAGTACTCAAATATCACTGATTCTCAGCACTAGTGCTGGAGTGAACTTTGCTTCAGGTCATTGATCACTACCCTGCTCGTGGACTATGACTCAAGTTAGAAAGGATTAGAAGTACGGAAAATCATTGAAGGGTATTGGCCATAGCCAAGGAGGACGACCTCCTGAAGGGCTGCCTGTCTACATCAGAATCAATCCAACCAGACTTAAGGGTTTTTAAGGTTGCGAGACCTCAAATGTGCCAGCCATCCGCAGAGACTTTGCTCTTTCCTCCCTTCCTGTGGAAGCTTTGCTTCCTTCTCTGCTGACCTTCCTTTGGAACATTTGGCAGATTTGCTGGGTAATCAATCTCAGAAGGAAGGACTTATGATGCTAAACTTTCCTACAAAGTTCTACAAAATGAAATAAAATCATAGGCTTGTCTAGAATTTAATCTTTCTTACATGCTTAATATTATCATAACCTGGATTTAACTGGGGACTATATTTCCACCGAACTTCCAGCAAAATGTGAATTCATTCAGTCTTTGATTCACCCTTAAATATATTTATCCAGCAAATAGCTATTGCCACGGACAATGTGCCCAGTTTTGTGACACATGGTGGGTGTGGAGCTTTTAAGACTTTCTCCTCACTTCAAAAACTGACTAGGCAAATATCCGACCTCATTATTCACTTGTATTTTTATACTAGAGGTTAACACCAACGAAATATGAAAAACAATAAAGAAGTTTGTTAAAGCCAGATAGTATGTGTCCTAACTGGGAATGCTAGATCTTGCATGAGATATTTCTAAATATTAAATTCTAAATTTAGATTTTAGAATCTTAAATTTGGTCAGGCATGGTGGCGCACACCTTTAATCCTAGCACTTGGGAGGCAGAGGCAGGCGGATCTTTGTGAGTTCAAGTTCAAGGCCAGCCTGGTCTACAGAGTGAGTTCCAGGACAGCTGGGGCTACAGGGAGACCCTGTCTCACAAAGACCAAAAAAAAAAAAAAAAAAAAAAAAAAAAAAAGAATCTTAAATTCTAAAAATCATCAACAAAGAAGAGCTGTTGAAGAGTCCTTGGCTTGAGATGATCATAACTGTGAATAGTCACTTGAGAAGGTGACCAAAAGGCATGAAGGCAGTGAATTAACCAGTTCAGATGCCACATACCAGGTCCCTGGCTTCTCTCATCTCTCCTTGTTATGATTCCATACCTTGCTTATGGAAATACACCTTGAATACTTAACCAACAATCTACTTCTCCAAAAATTATATAAACTAAAATTCAGATAATTAATGACTGCTTAACATTGCCAAGTCATACAGTGGACAAAAAGAGATAAGTCCCTCAGGGGTCTGGTATTTAATAAATATCTTACCCTTAGACATAAAGCATTCATGAACAAGTTATGGACTTACCAGGGACATTTAGAGAGAAGATGATTCCTCATTATTCTGGGATTCACAACCAACATTAATATCCCCTCACTAATCTGGGTAGAATGATTTTCACATTTCTCCACTGAATATGTTTGCAGAGACCCTCCCCATCAAACTAGAAACCGTTTCAATATAAATTCTCTCACATTTTCCCCCACAACTTTATGTCAGCTCTGTATGTGCTGGAAATATGGATAGAGGTTAGTATCTAACTACTGATTTCCCTCACTGCTCTGACCATAATGAAAATTCTACAGCATTTCAAAAATTCAAGGACCACCCCTTTCCCAAAATGTATACAACTTGGTTGGACCTCCCTCTGCTGGTGAATGAAGTAAAATCCCAATGACAGAATGTTCAGCACGGAAAAGAAAATTTTATCAGCCAAGAAAAAAAAGTATAGAATGGGCACCATTTCCTGAGGGAGCGTTAAACTTCATCTATAAGAGATCATTGCTTTGTGCAAAGAAACACTATAAAAAAGAGTGAACCTTATCATCCATTCCACTGTAGCTGAGCCTGGGAGTAACGAGCAGAGATTGAGAACTCTTCAGGCTGAGATAGGAGGATGACCAATGAACTAGAAGATATTTGGGGTGTGTGGTCCTTAATTGTACATTTCATTGCTTTTTACTATTTTCTGTTACAAGTTTACAGCCAGCTAACTGTGTTTTCTGCAAGCCAAGGCTTGGTAGTGAGACTTTAAGAAAATAAAAACCTCTCAACTTTTTTAAGAAAGTTTTTCTTGCAACAGATTCTTCCCTTTTCTCCTATGAAGCAGAAATTCTTTCAAAAATAAACACACTTTAATATGGAGCATTACTATTTCATATTTATTTCCCTTTACTTTCTGAAGCATTTTTCTTGTTGATATTTCAATATAAGGCAAATCATGATTCAGAAGATTGACACTCAATTATTAACAGTGAAATAATTGCAGGTAATGGAGATAGATTTCTCTCAGCACTGACAAAATTCCAGTATGTTATGTAATGAGCAGTGAATGGCTTGAGCCATACAGAATTCCATGGTTCTTTGTTTCACTTAAGAAATTGGTGAGGCCACATTAAATATAAAAGCTCATATGGACCAAATAGTCTCTTTAAATTTAAGTGAGATAGAAAAGGAAAAGAACAATATTCTGTTCTTAGTATATATGAAAGATTCTCATAAATCCGTAGTATATAGATGGCCATTTATCTTCCTTAGGTCACATAGTATGAATGATAAGAATTCAAAATCATTTGACTTTGATGCCTCCCAATTATTAAAGAAATTTGTAGGGCGGATCCTTAGACCTAGACTGGATTTCACACACCATTTGCTATGGTTTAGATGCAAGATGTCCCATCCTCATAAGATTGAGCAATCATCAGCTGGTGATAGTTTGGGAGAAGCTTGAGAACCTTTGAGAACTGGGACCTAGTTGGAAGAAGTGAGTCAATTGGGACTGAGCCTTTCAGCTTATAACATGGTCTCTTCCTTCTAAGTTTTCTCTGCTTCCTGTTCTGCTGTGAGGTGAGCGAGCAGCTGTCTTATACTTCTGCCCCGACAAAACTTCCTGTAGCCGTGGAATCGGTGCATGAGGGCCTTTATCCCTCTCGCTTTGCCACCAAAATAAACCTTCCCTCCACTGAGTTGTTTCTTGATAGGGATTTGGTCACAGCAATGGGAAAATCAGCTGTGTCCTCTTTACCAGTGGCTTTGAGGCCCAGTAGGTCTTAGAACTTATTAGGTGTCAGATCCGGAAGAAATCCATCCTGCTAAATTTTTTTGTGTTGCGTAGCTGACATTTCAGATGAGGTTTTGAGGACTGTAATCATCTCAGTGAGTGATCCCATTTTGTTTTGGTGATTGCCAGCTGTGTCCTCATACGGCAAGTGAGCTGAATGATAACTTTAAATATAATGAGGAGAGGAGTGAGGTGCTTTAGCATGGTGGTCAAGGCCAACCAGAAGCCCTGTTTATATTTTGATGAGAGAGTACATTGTCCCTTGGTATCCAAGAGCCATTGATTCAGAACATGTAGATTCCTAAACCTGAAGGTCTATGAGCCCCTTATATTAACTGGTGTGGTATTGATACATACCCTGTGCATTGCTCCAATGGACTTTAAATCATGTCTTGATTGCTTATGTTTCTTTTTTTTTAATTTTATTTATTTCCGTATGTGTGTGAATGTATTGTCTGCATGCAAGTCTGTGCACCCATGACGTGCAACGCCGCAGAGGTCAGAAGAGGGTGTTGGACTCCCCTGGAACTGGAGTTCTCCTGGAATTGGAGTTTCAGACGGCTCTCGGCCGCCATGTGGGTGCTGGGGATCGAACCCGGGTCCTCTGCAAGAGCAGTCGGCGCTCTTAACCGCTAGGCCATCTCTCCAATGCAATTACTGTGCTCTGACACTTGTTACAGTATATTGCTTAAGGAATAACAACAAAGAAAATAGTGCCTCTAGATGTTTAGTGCAGTTGCAACATTTTTCTGAATAATTTTAATTCAAATTTGACTTTATTTATGGATGTAGAGACTTTGGATTCAGTAGGTCGATTGAATAACATGATATGAGTTTAAAACATCCCTTAACATGTATTCTAAGCACTGATAAAACCAAATGTAACATACTGTAGCAATACTGTCAGTGCTATCACATAAAACTGCCCCAAGGGATATTGAGATTCAAAGAGGTTAAGTAATTCACCCTGAAAAGCCTAATCTTTTGAATATAAGCCTTCTACTGCCCCTGACTCAAATTATAAAATTCCAACTACACATATAAACCACTCCCAGAACTTACATAGCTCAGTTTCAGAAAGCATCTTATTAGTCTCAGGCCACGTCATCCATGACAAAGCTTATAAAGGGGACAAATGTTTTGGAATTTTCCTTTCCTATCCTTTCCTAAGCAACTTAGGAAACCCTTTTACTTCCAGGAATATGGTACAAAGGTCATCACACTCAAAAAGGGCAAAGAAGAAGAACTAAAGGCAACTGGACTGAAGAGGATACAGTTTTCTCCAAAAGCTCTTGCATTGTTCCATTTCTCCATTCCACTTCCATTGTAAAACACTTTTCCTATCCCCTCTCCTATTTTATAAATGCTCCACATCATTGTCTCCTCCTGACCATTGAAGACATATTATTCCATCACTCAGATCCATAATGGCTGTTCCGGTAAAATCCTTTCTAGTCCTTCAGCTTAGGACAAACCCTGCTTTTTCATTAGCTTATCAAGAATAGGTTTTCATTATGATGTGTTTTTCAAACAAGGTATCTTTGTTTTGTCTCTTCCCTTTTCACCCCCTTCTCCATCTCATCCCAGTAGGCTCCTTTCCATGTTCATCCACAAGTGACTTTTTGCCCCCCACCTCATTCCAATCTCCTTTGCTCCTTTCTCATGGTCTCCTACCTACTTTCATGTTTATAGTGGCTCTCACAACCTCTGATTTACATACATGCATACAAATATTAAAAGTTAAGATCCACATATAAGAAAGAATATGGGCTTGTTCTGTCTGAGACTGCCTCATCACTTAATGTAGAACTTCTCATTTCCATTCATTTTCTTGAAATTTTCATAATATCATTTCATTAATAATTGAATAATATTCCACTATATATAATATATATATATATATCATTTATTATCAATTATTCTGTTGATGGATATCTAGGCTAGTTCCATTTCCTTGCTATTATGAATAGTACAGAAATTGGCATGGATGTGTAAGTATCTTTGTGGTAGGATGGAATCCTGTTATTAAATTCAGAGTGGCATATCTGCTTTCTATTCCAGTTCTGTCTTCAATAGCTTGACAAGATTCCACACTGACTTCCACAGTATTTGCACTAATTTACCTTCCTACCACCAATGCCATCGTTTGTGGACAAATCTTAATTCTATAAACTTTCCTTGTACTATTTTCTTAGCAGTTGGCACAACTAATTTTACATTTGTGTTTGTGAGACATATTGAATAATGTCAGCCTCTGCCAGATTATAGTATCTACAAAGGTAGAGACTATAGTTAATCCACTGTTGTTTCTCTGCAGTCTAACATAAAATTTGATATACAGGAGATGCTCATGAACACATGTTCAATGATTGGATAAGTAAGTAAATTACCCAAGGGAGTATTAAAAGGTGAAGATGCATATCCTAGGATCAGATATAGAGATAACTGGGGAGTTCCCAATCCTCCAGTCCAGACCTAAAGCTTGCCAGAACAGATGGAGGAGATCTCTTATTTGCTGCTGCTGTTGTTAGCTTGATATTATTTGGGTTGTTGTTTGGGTTTGGGTTTTGTTGTTGCAAGGCACAGAAGAGATTAGGAAGAGCCTGGGATAAGAAGCAAAGGGAATAAACAAGGAAATCACTTGATGTAATGCTTCTGCTTCTGCCCTAATAAATCAATGGTTGAGTTGTCAATACAATGAAGCATTCTTCAAGGAGTACATTTCTTACCATTTCCCAGGAACAAAAAGTCCAAATAGAGTATATTTCCAATTTATTCTTCAAACCTTTTAAACAGTATAAGACTCTGAACTCTGAAAGAATTTCCACAATCCAATTCACTTTCATCATCACGCTCTCTATTTGGTTTTTAAACATTTCATTCTCCATGCTATTGTATTACAGTGCACAGCAGAAATGTTTAATTCCCCAAAACACCTGTTTTTTGCTCAAACAAAACAAAAACCATCAATACAGTTCAAGTTCGGTAAATCCTATCTACAATCCCCATTATTTTCATTGGGAAATAATAACAATTCCTGAACCTGAGAATTGAATACTCCATATCACTTCTGTAAAGATTCTCATCAGCAAAACCCAGAGCACTCAAGTATACAATGATGAGATTAGAGTCTGCTAAAATTATTGCATTGTTTGAGCTATCAGATAGTGCTCATTTGACAGTCTCTATGTTCCAAACCTAATGAAGTTATGGCCAGGATGTATGCAAATTAACCTCTGTTGAGAAAAACTGCATCATGTACAACCTCAGAAAGCCTCTTTGGAGATGGATAATTTCTTTGGCTTGGGTAGCTAATTGTTGCTGGAAAAGGGAATGATGATATTTAGAGAGGATGGGCAGGTGGAGAAATGGTCACATGGAAAAATGCAGAGAAAACAGAGATAAAAAGGGCCACTTGCCCACTGAGATAGACAGCCAAGGAAGCCGGCATCCCCAGCTTATCTCCCAGCTGTAAAATCCGCCCAGGATCAGATGAAAAACATCATTAATTTCAGCATAATTAAATATCATTAATAAGATGCTTTAGAATGTGTGCTGCTTAGAGATAATGGAAGCCCCTGGGCATGACCTGTGGGAGGGTGTATATCAGGATCTTGCTGGCTCCTGGCTCCCACACACAGGAAAGGGGAAGGTTGTACACTTACTTTTGTTTATTGACTCTGCAACTCTTTCCACAACAGCACCAACTCCAATACAAAGAGATCAGAAAAAATGGTGCACAGCAGCAATAAAATTTATCTTTTTTGAATCAAGAGAAAAGATTTCATTTCCAGAAGCCAACTTAGGTAACCAGCTCTCCTTAACAAAGCCCATATGACGGAGTATGTGGCAGGAATGTCGTTGAGTGGGAGAGCTTCTTAGGGGGTTTTAATTCTATGCTTGGTATATAAAATCACTTACAATTGGCTAGGTGTGGTGGTGCATTCTGGTAATCCCAGCAACACTCTGGAGCCTGAGGCAGGTGGATCAAGAGTTCCAAGCCAGCCTGAGTTACAGAACAAGAGCCTGTCTCTCCAAAAAGGGGGAGTGGGACAAAAGTACATACTGTTCAAACAACTATAGACCAAATGCCTGTGAGACAATTAAAGTTGTGACTCTATACTTTAGTCCATGAGAATGACACTCAACTTTGAAAATGTGTGCTGGGGGCACAGGGACCACATGGTTTCACACACTGGAAAAGCAGATGCATTCATTATTTCTAGGCAGGTAAACACAGAGAAAGATGTAAGCAGGCTGGGAGCCTACTTGGTTTGGGCTTTGCACACATCCCTCAGTGAACAGTACATTTGGACACCCAAGACCTTGAGCAGCACATACTGCACACACACACTTGGATGAGCAGGCAACCAGAACCCTGCAGGCACCTGGTTACATGAATTCCTTGTTTTTTTTTTTTTTTTTTTTTTTTTTTTTTTTTTTTTTTTTTTTTGCTTTTTCTGATCACTTTCTAGGAATGTGCTGTTTAAGCAATCATTCACATCTATGCACATTATCTTTGGGGAGATTTAAATGTTTTTGAATTTTTGTGTATTTTGTAAAAAACACTTTAATCACCTTTGTACCCCCGCCCCATCTGAAACTTCCCATAGCCCCACTAAACACTGGGTTTTATGTATTATGTTAAGGTCTATAGAGTCAAGTTACTGTACTCAAATACCCCTCAGAGGAAGTTTGTCCACTGTGGTCTAGTCGGCCTTCCTAGAGTCACTCCCCACCCAAAAAACAAAAACAAAAACAAAAAAAACCCAGCTCTCCCTCACACAGCAGTAATCAGATACCAGGAGTTCTTCAGCTAATATTGGAGCCTGCTGCACATTTCCATAGTTCTATACTACAATTTTTGTCTGCTTGAGTTGCATGGGTCCTGCACACCACTGATATACACTCATGTGAGCAGGGTTCCAGGAGCCTGTAAGACTTTGTTTCCATATAGCCATGCACCTCCTCCTACCCTGGCTCCCATATGGCCATGCACCTCCTCCCCTGGCTCCCATATGGCCATTCACCTCCTCCCCTGGCTCCCATATGGCCATGCACCTCCTCCCCTGGCTCCCATATGCTCATGCACCTCCTCCCCTGGCTCCCATATGCTCATGCACCTCCTCCCCTGGCTCCCATATGCTCATGCACCTCCTCCCCTGGCTCCCATATGCTCATGCACCTCCTCCCCTGGCTCCCATATGCTCATGCACCTCCTCCCCTGGCTCCCATATGCTCATGCACCTCCTCCCCTGGCTCCCATATGCTCATGCACCTCCTCCCCTGGCTCCCATATGCTCATGCACCTCCTCCCCTGGCTCCCATATGCTCATGCACCTCCTCCCCTGGCTCCCATATGCTCATGCACCTCCTCCCCTGGCTCCCATATGCTCATGCACCTCCTCCCCTGGCTCCCATATGCTCATGCACCTCCTCCCCTGGCTCCCATATGCTCATGCACCTCCTCCCCTGGCTCCCATATGCTCATGCACCTCCTCCCCTGGCTCCCATATGCTCATGCACCTCCTCCCCTGGCTCCCATATGCTCATGCACCTCCTCCCCTGGCTCCCATATGCTCATGCACCTCCTCCCCTGGCTCCCATATGCTCATGCACCTCCTCCCCTGGCTCCCATATGCTCATGCACCTCCTCCCCTGGCTCCCATATGCTCATGCACCTCCTCCCCTGGCTCCCATATGCTCATGCACCTCCTCCCCTGGCTCCCATATGCTCATGCACCTCCTCCCCTGGCTCCCATATGCTCATGCACCTCCTCCCCTGGCTCCCATATGCTCATGAACCTCCTCCCCTGGCTCCCATATGCTCATGCACCTCCTCCCCTGGCTCCCATATGCTCATGCACCTCCTCTCCTGGCTCCCATATGCTCATGCACCTCCTCCCCTGGCTCCCATATGCTCATGCACCTCCTCTCCTGGCTCCCATATGCTCATGCACCTCCTCCCCTGGCTCCCATATGGTCATGCACCTCCTCTCCTGGCTCCCATATGCTCATGCACCTCCTACCCCGGCTCCCAATTGGTCATGCTCCTCCTCCCCTGGCTTACATATGGTCATACATCTCCTCTCCTGGCTCTTACAATCTAACCACCACCTCTTCTGTAGTGGACCCTCAGCCCTGGACGGGTGATGTTTAATATAGAATCATTTCTCAGGACACACACTCTGCAGACTCATATTCTCTACACTTTGGCCATTTGTGACCTTTTGCCTTCAGTGCCCTGTCTTGCATGAAGGAGCTTCATGTATGAGAGTTGAGGGATCATTAGCATTTCCTCTACCCCTTTTTCTACTCTGCTCTATGAGCCTTAGGAGGAGAGGTTCCATTGTAGATATGTCACTTAGGGCTGGACACTTCAAAGGCAGTTATTTTCTGTGGGTGACCAATTGTGGAACTCCGTAATAGATTCCATCTGCTGAAAAAGAAATTTCTTTCACAAGTGGTGGTTGGCACATTTTTCTGTAAATATAAGGATCCATATTTAGCATGGAATAAACATTTACATTTGTCTAGGGACGTGACCACCTTAAGGTTTTCTCTAGGTTCTATGACCTCTCCACCCCTGTCTATTTGACTATGATTACAGTGCCACACATGAGTTCCCTCCACTTGAGTGGACTTCCACCTAATTAGGTATCTGTTGACTACCCCCAAGATAAAAATAACACTACTCTCCCAAAGTAGTTTGCTGTGCTAATTAGGCCTTAAAGCTGGGATTGGACAATCGATGGAAGTTCTAGCTCCTCTGCTTCAAGTCCTGTGTCCAAAGCACGCCCTGTCTTCAGCAACCAGGTCTTAGCTTCAAGTTCTGGGAGGCAATCAAAGGCTGTGCCAATAGCTTGCATAATTTGGGGAGTCTCTTGGACTACCCTGGCCAAAACTCCATGAGAGGTTTCTCATCTTGGTCACTGTTTCCTGTTACATGCATTCAGCTATATACATGGACACATGTAGAGATATTATATGTGTATTGTTTCAGTAGGCTTCTCTAATAAATGTCCCTCAGTTTTCACACCCACTAAGCACTATTCTCTCTCTCTCTCTCTCTCTCTCTCTCTCTCTCTCTCTCTCTCTCTCTCCTTCTGCTAATCCCTGTCCCCTAGAGTGCACCCTCTCTTGAGCTTCTTCTCCTTTTACCCCATTTTCCTTCTCTGTCCCTCATCCCTTCCCAGTTGATTATCCCCGTCTTCCACATTCCCTTCTTGATAACATTTGTTTCCTTCTACTCTCCCGACTTGCACTTTTCTTCTCCATTTATGCTTGTGCTTCTTTCCATTTACCTGGCTCCTACTGTTACCTCAGTTATATGCTCACATATAGGGGATTTTGGCCATGATCTGCCAATGAGGGAGAACACATGTTGCTTGCTTTTCTGAGTCTGTGTTACTTCACTTAGCATAACAACTTCGATTTCATGATTTCATCTTTTAAAAAAAAACATTACTTTTTAAAATTTATTTATTTATTTTTATTAGTATGAATGTACTGTCTGCATGTAGGTTTGTGCATCCGTGTCGTACAATGCTGTGGAGGTCAGAAGAGGGTGTCAGATTCCCTTGGAACTGGAGTTCCCCTGGAACTGGAGTTAAAGACAGTTCTTGGCAGCCATGTGGGTGCTGTGGATCAAACCCGGGTCCTCTGCAAGAGCAGTCAGTGCTCTTAACCACTAGACCATCTCTCCAGCCCCAATTTCATCTTTCTTTACTACTGAGTAGAACTTTATTTGTGAAAATGTTGCACATTTTCATTAGTCACTCATCAGTTGAGGGACACTTAGGCTGCTTCCATCCTTCACTACTGTGAAAAGAGCAGCAACAAACATGGATGCATAAGTGTATCTGCAATGTGATGAATCCTCTGGGTATATGCCAGGGAGTGGTATAATCAGGTCAGATGGTAAGTTCATTTTGAGTTTTTCTAGAGTACTCCACAATACTTTCCCTAAGGGTGGCATGAGCTTGCATGAGCTCAACCCACTAGCAGAGAATGAGTATTCCCCTTGCCCCACATCCTCTCCAGCTTTTGGTATCATTTGTTCTCTTGATCTTAACCAGTCTGACTGGAGTAAGATGAGATATTAAATTGGTTTTAATTTGCATTTCCCTAATTACTAATGGTGTACATTTGTTAAGATGTTTCTTAGTCATCTTTATTTCTTCCGTTGACATCTCTGTTGAGATCCTATGGCCATTTTTGAACAGGGCCACTTGTTTCTTTGATTCTTTATTTCTTTAGTTATTTAAATATTCTGTATGAGCTTGCCATTTGACCCAGTCATACCACTCCTGGATATATACCCACAAGACTCATCTTACTGCAGAAATACATGCACAGCTATATTTATTGCAGCTCTGTTCACAATAGCAAAAAGCTGGAACCAACACAAATGCTCCTCAACTGATGAGTGGATAGAGAAAATGTGGTACATGTACACAATGGTCTTTTATGCAGCAGTAAAGAAAGACAACATCATGAACTTTGCAGGGAAATGGATGGAGCTAGAAGATATTATATTAAGTGAAGTAACACAGTCCCAGAAAAACAAACGATGAATGGTATCCTTCATCTGTGGATGTTAGAGCCAATAATCCACTTGTAAATATTTCTTGTGGAGAGGGATGCATATTAAAAGAACAACAACAGAAAGACTGCATCAGAAAACTGACTGAAATGGTGAATTGGGAGGGGTGGGAGTGGCGGGAGAGGGACACGGGTATATATTCAATTAATGTATATTTAATTGACGTGAGTTCAACAAGTATCCAGTTTTTCCCAGACTCTGTCTACAGGTTACACGGTGTTTTAGGACTTAGTAAAAGTAAATATGTGTCTATTAAACAACATTGGTTTAAAGGCTTTGATAAAAACAGTAATGCATCTGAGTTAATTGGAAATATAAATTGTTGTTGTCCACATTTTTTTTACTTAAAATCTGTATAACAATAACTTTGGGATTGGCACATACAAATGTTCTCTATAATTTTTCTGTTGTACACTATCATCTTGTAGCATTCTCTTTTACCTGGAGGATGATTTAACTTAAGGAATTAAGCTTGCTTCCCAAGTTAACAACATACAGTCACCCAAAACAGCTTGGGTGAATTTGATGAAATCTGCACCTTGATTCCTGCCTATAGGTATGTGTACTACAACTGCCTTTTTGAGACTCATGGGTAAAAAAATAAAACCTAAAATAAAAAGGGGGGATGTATATGAAAAGTTTTTGTCAAAAACTTTGCAATTTAAATCTGAAAACTACGGGAAAATATTTATATGTTCCCACAGGTCAAATTGTCACCAACTGAATGGCTGAGAAAGAAAAGATACAGCTTTGCAGTGTGTAGGATATACCAGGAAGTGCCATCAGAAAGGTTGGCCCATATAAACATTGAAAGGAAGAAAAGCCTCAGACTGCTACAGGCATCAAACTCCTCTGTGGGTCCTACTTGTAACAACTGTTTATAATGAGTCCTTATGAAACTTACCTTTTTGGTGCCACAAAGTTTTAATACCAGAGACTTTCTTACTTCCCCTTCATAGAACAAGTAGGAATATGATGATGATGAGGTCATTCTCTAACTGTAAATTGGAGCCAACTGTTATAGAGGTAATCTCTTATAAAACTGGTAAAACCACCTTCTTTAATTGACTAATAGACATAGGAACTGTGAAAAGGATTATTCTCTATTCAGAACCAAATATAATACTAAAGTCCTTAAGCTGTGCATTTAAGCAAAATATATTAATACAGGAGAGCTCTGATATCAGCAATGGATTATTCTACCAAGGAGATGTTGGCCAGGGGATCCAAGCCACCCCCCCTCCCCCCCGCACACACACAAAGGTAAAGGCTTCTTGCCTGTAACTGGAATACCTGCAAGAAGAGAGGTGGTAAGGCCCTGTTGTCAAAGACCTGATGTAAGCATGGGAAAGAAGTATTGAGAGCACACTTTCAAGTGTACAGTGGGTCTCTGGAATACCAGAGAGTCTTACCAAAGGCCACTAAACCAATAAGGCAATAGGTATCCTTGAGTCAAGCAAGACTCCTCCGTCAGCACCAGCTACACCTCACATGCCTGGAAATACTGTGCAACAGTGGCAGCCATATGTCTGTATATCCTAAATCTAATTGTCTATTAGCTTTCTCCTTGGAGGAATAACCCATGGCTGATGCCACAAGCTTACATCATCTAGTGGTTAGGAGATGATGTAAGCCATAGTAAGACCCTGTCATATTTTACAGAAAAAACGTAATTCATGGGTTAGCATACCACCCAAACATCTGTGTCTATACCAAAGTAACCTACCATAACAATTAGTATTGTTTAAATACCTATATACCTAATTGCTTGTGCTTCATTAGTAGAACTGAAAGGTTATTCCTGGACAAACTGTTAGACCATGAAAGGAAACAGCCAGAATTGATCAGAGTCCAAAACGACAGCTCCAGAGAAAGTAGACTGTTTTGCTTCTCGTCCACCTGTGCCCCTTTTCTAAGCCTAGGGAACAATCTGCAGAAGAAGGGGTGTGGTAGAATGTAAGGGCTGCGATTGGGGTGAATGGTGAAACTACAGCAGTATAGACTGGACACTTATTTGATCAACTTGATTGTGCATACAAGCCCCCCCTCAGCTGGATGGTGGGACCCTTGGGCTGTGTGGTTTGGACACAACTGCTTGCGAATTGGTTTTACATGAAGGATGCTTGTACTCATAAATTATTACTTATTGTCAGAAAATGAAAAAAATAAAGAAGAAAAAAAAAGATACAGAAAAAAATATTCTGTATGTTAAACCCCTTGTAGATACTTCACTGTTGAAGATTTTATCCCATTCTGTTTGTTTTCTCTTCACTTAGTTGGTTATTTCTTTTGCTGTGTAGATGCTTTTAGTTTAATAAGATGTCATTCATTGATTGTGGAACTTATTTCCTGACCAACTACTGTCTGATTTAGAAAGTCTTTTTGAACACCTATATCTTGTAGGGTACTGCCTATGTTTTCTTCTAATGGTTTCAGAGTTTTGGGTTTCACATTGAGGCCTTTGATCTATTTGAAGTTGACATTTGTCTAGGATGAAAGATGAGATTATTGTTTTCTTCTTCTTTCGGTGGGGATCCAGTTTTGTCTGCACCATTTTTTGAAGATGCTGTCCTTCCTTTAGTATGTGTTCTTATCACCTTTGTCAAATATCAGGTGACTGAAAGAGCATGCACTCATGTTTAGATCTTCGTTTATGTTCCATTAATCTATGTGTTTGTTTTTGTGTCAGTTCCCTGCTATTTTGTGACTATACAATACAAAGAATCTGTTATGGCACACCCCCCAACAATGCTCTTTGTGTTCAGAATTGCTTTGGGGTCTTTTGGAATGCCATGTTTTTAGGATTTTTTTCCAATTCTGTAAAGAATGTCCTGGGGATTTTGAGTGTGATTGCATTGAATCTACATATTACTTTGGGTAGGATGGTCATTTTCACAATATTAATTCTTCCAATCCATGAGCATGGGAGGTCCTTCACTTTTCTGGTGTCTTCCTCAATCTCCTTTTTCAGATATGTAAATTTTCATTGGAGAGTTCTTTAATATCTTTGGTCAAATTTATCCCTAATATTTTGAGCCTATTGTGAATGGGAATGTTCGTTATGTACTCTTTCTCCTAATGCTTGTTATTGGTATATACTGATTTTTGTAAATTGATTTTGTAATCTGCTATTTTGCTGAACATTTTAACCAATTCTGGGAATTTTCTGGTGGAATTTTCTGATCTCTTATGTATAATATCATATTATCTGCAAAAGGGATAAATAAATTCACCTCTTCTTTTCCAATTAGTACTCCTTTGATTTTCTTTTCCTATCTTATTTCTCTAGCAACAGTTTTAAGCATTATGGTAAAAAAAGAGTGGAGATAGTGAACACCTTATCTGATTTCTAATTTTAATGAAAATACTTCCAGATTTTCTCCATTTAGAATGTTGCTGGCCATGAATTTGTTCTATATAGCTTTAATTAGGTTGAGATATGTTTCTTCTGGTTTAATTTCCTCTAGGACTTTAAACAAAAATGCATGTTGGATTTTTCCTGCATCTGTTAGGATTTCCATATGATTTTTTATTTGAGTCCATTTATATGATTTATAACAGCTATTGACTTAGGTATACTGAACCACCCCTGCATCTCTGGAATAAAGCCAACTTGATCATGGTGGATGACCTTTTGTATTTGTCTCTGCCTGCAATTTGCAAGTATTAGGGTGATAATTTATGTATATATATATAATATATATATATATATAATAATTTATGTATAATATAATCCTTTAAGTTATATACTATAGTATATCCTTAGTTTATTATATTATTATGATATATAATATAACTATAGACCCAATATCCTTATGTTTTAATATATATGATGATACTATAACATCAATATTTATATAAATATACAACTAAATGATATAGTAATATATATATATAAAACTAAGGATATGGGTCTATAGTTATATATATATTATATAATATTATATATAATATAATATATAATATATATGTTGTAATATATATAATATATATATATATATTATAATATATATATAAAACTAAGGATATGGGTCTATAGTTCCCTTTTTTATCCTGTCTTTACCTGGTTTGGTTATTAGAGTGGTACTGGCTTTCAATAGGATATTTTGTATTACTGTTTCCAATTACCTTATATGTTATGAGTCTGTTTAAGCAGTTGATCTCTTCTTGGTTAAGCTTTGGTGGGACCCATGATTTCAGATATTCATCCTTTTTTTTAGGTTTTCAGATTTAGTAGAATATAGTTTTTTTTTAAGTATTCCTGTATATTTTGGAAATTTTTTGTTTTCTGTTGTGATATTACCCCCCTTTAATCTCTGATTTTGTTGACTTGGGGTTGATCTTTCTTTCTTTGGTTAACTGAGCTAAAGGTCTGTCTTGCTCTCATTGAATGCTTTTTAAGTCTAATTAGGTAGCTGTTGATTACTCCCCAAATAAAAGTGACGCTACTTCCTCAATATAGTTTTCTGTATTAGGCCTTAAAGGTAGGGTTGGAATATTGACTGTTGTTCTCTCTTAACTCGTAGCACAGTGCTCTCCAAAACTATGAGAGCTATATTCAGGGAGGTGGCTTTCAGCTCAGTCCCAGCACCACTGCTCAAAATCCTGTGTCTTAGTTATGTCCTGTCTTCAGCAGTAGGGAGTTACCCTCGAATTCTAGGAGGCAATCAAGGGCTGTGGCAATAGCTTGTGATTTTAAGAGCCTCTTGGACTACCCTGGCCAACAACTGTATGGGAGGTTTCTTCTGTCCTGCATTGTTTCTTGTTATGTAGCCTTCAGCTATATGAATGGACTCATGTAGAGATATTATATGTGTAATTTTTCAGGATGTTTTGGAATGAATATGTTTCCCTCAGGTTTTTCATAGCAGCTAAGCCTCATTTATCTCTCCCATCTCCCTGCATCTAACTCTCCTTCATCCCTCCCAATTAATGTAACCCTGCTTTCCCACTCTTCCCTTCATCATGTCTGCCTCCTGTGGTCCTCCCTTGATCATGTCTGCCTCCTACGGTCCTCCCTTGATCATGCCTGCCTCCTATGATCCTCCCTTCAGCATGTCTGCCTCCTACGATCCTCCCTTGATTATGTCTGCCTCCTATGGTCCTCCCTTCATCATGTCTGCCTCCTANTACCCTAGCAAGGCATGAGTTATCACTCCTTTTTCCCTCTGCCTGTCTACCCCTCCCTCCATATCTTCTCCATGCCTTCTTCACTTTAATTATCCCCATTTCTCTCTTGATCCCGCCTGTCTCCTATGGCCCCTACTTCTCTTGGGTTCCTTTTTCCACCTTTATCCCCCTTTCCTTTTTATTTTTTAATGTGTATGAGTGTACTGTCGGCATGTAGGTTGGTGCACCCCTGGGACTGGAGTCAAATTTATTATTTTTTATGTGTATGAATGTACTGTCTGCATGTAGGTTGGTGCACCCATGTCGTGCAATGCTGCAGAGGTCAGAAGAGGGTGTCAGATTCCCCTGGAACTGGAGTTAAAGACGGTTCTCAGCCGCCATGTGAGTGCTGGGGATTGAACCTGGGTCCTCTGCAAGAGCGAGGTTGTTGCTCTTAACCGCTAGGCCATCTCTCCAGCCCTGTCCCCCTTTCCTTTTATAACCCTTCAAATCCCCTCCCATTTAGAGACCGTGACTTTGTCCATTCCTCCCTTAGTAGCACCTCTCACCTACTGCCTTCCCTCTCAGTCTCCCTCTTTCCCTTTCCCTTTGTGGTTCCTTTTCATTTACCTGGTACCTGTAGTTACATCCAGAAGTACACTTACATATAAAGAGTTGGTGCTAGGATCTACAACTGAGAGAGACCATATATTCATATATTCTTTGTTTTTCTGCAACTCTATTACTTCACTTAGTATAACAGTTTCTAGTTCCATCCACTTAACTGCAAATTTCATGATTATGTCTTCCTTTACCACTGGGTACAACTCCGTTGTGTAAATGTACCACATTTTGATTATCTACTTATCAGATAAGGGACACTTTTGTTGCTTCCATCTCTTAGCTATTGTGAAAAGAGAAACAACAAACATGAATGTATGATTAGCTCTGCAGTAGGATTATTTCTTTGGGTATATAGCAAGGAGCTGTATAACAGGATCATATGGTAGGATCATTTTTAGTTTTTTTAATGCCAATTTTTACTGAAGCTTTGTGCATTTCATACATTTCCCAATCAAATCTAGACCTATTCGCCTTCCTTGACCCCACCCCACCAGAGCTCATGCATTCTGCCATACATGTTTCTCATCTTTTTCTGAGTCTCTTTCAATTTTTTTAGTTTTTAATATTTCTCTATACAGCTTTCCATTTTCTTTCTCCTTCAACTATATTAGACAGTTTTGCTGGGTAAAGGATTCTTAGGTTGACATTTACTGTCATTTAGAACTGGGAGTATTTTGGTCCAGGCTCCTTTGGCTTTCATAGTTTGCATTGAAAAGCCAGCTATAATTCTGATGAATTTTCCTTTATATGTGACTTTTCCTTTGAAGGTTTCAGTATTTTCTGTTTGTTCTATACATTTGGTATCTTTACTATGATATGCTGTGGGGGTTTCTGTTCTGGTCCTGTCTAGCTGCTGCTTTATGTGCTTCTTATATTGGTCTGTCTCTCCTTAATTTGGGGAAATTTTCTTCATAATCTAGTTGGGGATCTGTTCAATACCATTACCTGAGATTCTCCTTCCTCTCTGCCTATGATATATAAATTTGGACTTTACATGGTATCACACATTTTCTGCATATATCACTCCTTTTTTTCCTTGGTTTTTTTTTTTAATTTTTTATGTTCTTTGCTTGAGTGGTCCAGTTCTTCAACTTTTCCATCCAATCTTTATGTTCTGTTTTCCACGTCATTCATTATATTGGTCATCATTTCTTCTGTCATTTCAATTAAGCTTATTGAGCTTTTCACTTCCTTCTTTGTTTCAGCCTGAGTTTTCTTCAATATTTCTATCTCTTTTATGAATCCAGTAAGAAATTTATGCCCAATCTTCTTTAGTTCTTTGAGTTTTGTATGCTCTTTAAATTCGCTGAATTCTGTGATCATATTTATGATTGTTTAGTTAAATTCTGTGCCCAGGGTTATGTCTAGGGGGTTCTCATTGTAGAACTCTATTACCTACAGAGTATCTGCTCTCACGCTGTCATCAAGGGCCTCTGAATTCCTTAAACAATGAAAATAAGTCATGGTCCTTTGCAATCATTGATAATGACCCATTTCTAATTAGACCTGTTTCAGAACACAACCTGTAACTAAGCACGATGAACCAATGTGGCTTCTGTAAGTTTTGGTGCACACACAGTAAGCAAACTCTCCCTCAAAGTGGATATTTATTGGGAATCCCCTAGTTGCACCTATGTATAGTGCATATGCCTAAAATCAGATGCATCAAAATTGGATGCATCTTGGCAAGGGATACGTGCAGTGAGTAGAGGGTTACCTAATTCAAGCTTGTCATTCGAATAGGAACACTGGTGCTACAACCCTTAGCAACTAAACTCCTCCTTCTATTGGAGCCCATAAAAGGTAACCCCAAACAGTAATTTTGGCCCTTGAGCACTTCGTAGATAGCATAGTGTTGCTCTTGACAGTCTTCCTTTTGAGTCTGTACTCCAGCTCTAATTTGACTCAAGGTTCCCGGCTGCCTTTACAGATCTATAGGAGCCTTTTTATTTTCAATTCTTTGCATAGAAGGCCAACAAGGTTAAACACTGCAGCCAGATCTAGACCTCTAGTGACAATACCAGTTGTCAGTCTTTGTCATCCTCTCTTCATGAATAACTAAATTAAGGAAAACAATGCAGCTTATGCTATGGCATTGTCCTCTCCCTGTTATCTATAACATTTCTGTGCTCATTTCAATTCCTACCTCACTGCCATCAGAGTCCACTTAAAGTCAACATATCTTCTGAGACCCCCTTAAAGTATGTTCCCCTCATTCTCCAAATCTACATTTGTTTCCTTCCTTCTGAGTTCTTGTGTAACCCTGTGTGCACCTCTAGAAATAACTGGCTGACATCACTGCATCTGAGCTAGACTAAGAATTGATCGATGTATATCAGATTTCTCTTCATGCATTTAGACCTGAAAACAGAGCCCAGCATATGGGGAGATCCTCAACAGCAGGGATGGGAAGAATAGGAGAAGCGAGGATAAAGAAGAGCAGGAGGAGAAACAAAGTTCTTATGTCTGCTTTGGGTGCTCTGTACCTAAATGGACTACAATTTCTTCATAAGAAAGTGATAAGGTTGCTTCCAGTGTTGAATCAGAGCATTCTGCAATGCCACTTAGAGCAACTTCACTAAGACCTAGCATCAGGCCAAAAAGAAGCAATTAAAGGAAATACTTTAGATAAGAAATAGGCTTTAAAAATAATCCAATCAGCAAAATGCATCTCAAAATATGTGCACAGCTCTGAGCCTCTATCCTGAACAGTTGGGAAGTGGCGTGTTCAGCAGTGAAAGAAATCTCCAGGGACTCGGCCAATATGAACTCACAGATGTTCCTGTTGAAGTCAGCTGATGAGTTTCCTCCACAGCCATGTGTAATCAAAGTCCTTAGTTCACCTCTAGGGCACAGCCCACTGAGCCCCTGCACCCTTGGTTTATGAGAGAGAGAGAGAGAGAGAGAGAGAGAGAGAGAGAGAGAGAGAGAGAGAGAGAGCTAACTCTCTCTCTGAGGGAACCCCATATCTAAGTGTTCCAATAAATGCAGATCTTTCTTTTCATAGATAAACTCCTCTTTTCAGGTACAAATGTCAGAGCTCTAGATTTATTCGTGATTGTATGCTTTCCCTTCACCTACATTTTCTCTGGGCCAGAAAAGCTATTCTCCCATCATAGGGGAGTGGCTATAAGATTAAAAGGGGCAGGATTCTTTGTCGGAGTGTCTTAGCGAACTGAACCCTTAGAATTCAGAGGCAGACTTCACAGGGAAGCGGGATCTCAGGGCCTTATTGTGTCCAGTTGCAAGCAGTTTCATCTGTGGATTCTACAGTTCAGGCCACTGCAGTAGTTCCACTATGTCAGAGAGGCATGTTGTGAACCTACTTGGCAAACACCAGTCTAAGCTTTTCTCTTATGGTTCTAGGCATGCGATGGTCCCATCATGCCAGGTTCTGACACAAACTTCTCATTTAAATACTTAACAGCTCCTCACCTTTTTGTGAACTGTCTTACAAAATGAATCCTGTCTACAAAGCACTTTCCCTTATTCGCCAGGAAATTTTCTACCTACTTCAAGAAAATTGAAATTTGACATAAAGAAAATTTCACAGTTTTGCTTTTCATTGTTTTCTCATAAGCACAAACATAAATGGATCTGTTACAGCGTGCTATGGTTTAGAGGCTTGTGTGGTCATCTCACCCACTTAAAGCATACCGAGGTACTCAGGAAAGTTTCATTGGATGAATAAAAGTTTGAAGTGTTGAGGGTAAAAAATGTGTTTAGTCCCTTGAGTATCCCTGACATTTGGTCGAAATGTAAACTAACTCTACTCCTGAGCAAAACTCTACTGTGTGGTCTGTTTACCCAACCGGAAAGCTAAGAATGGGTTTTATGTATGTAAAGAGTTGTTTGAAAGAAAATAAGGTGGCATAGACTATATATGTGCCTAAAATATTTTGCACATCTGGCCCTTTACACACGTTTTCCCCAGTATCAACACCTAAATTACTGAAATGAGAAATCAGCATTGGTTGATCAATCAACATTGGTTGATTTCTCATAGAAACAGTCGCAAGTCCAATAATCTCAGTTCTTTTCCCATGCCTGTTTCTGAACTCAAGTGTCTGATTGTCCCTACTGTTCATCTATCAGTATTCCTTAATTTTTTTAAAGGTTCACAACAGTAAAACTCAAAGAATTCTCACTAAGTCAGAGAGCCCATGAAGCTCCATCACATGAAATGAGATTGCCAGCACACCAGGAGCCCCGGTGTCTCTCCTCTACTGCATTATTCTCCCTTTAAAGAAAACAGATGCAGGACTGGAGAGATAGCTCAGCAGTTAAGAGCACCAACTGCTCTTGCAGAGGACCCGGGTTTGATTCCCAGCACCCACATGGTGGCTAAGAACCATCTTTAACTCCAGTTCCAGGGGAATCTGACACCCTCTTCTGACACGGATGCACCAACCTGCATGCAGACAGTACACTCATACACATAAAATAATAAAAAATTTTTTTTTAAATAAAACAGATCCAAGGGGCTTAGGAGATGCCTCAATAGTTAAGAACATTTGCTCTTCTTCCAGAGCACCAGGGTTCAATTCCCAGCCCCCAAATGGTGGCTAACAACCATATGTAACTCCAGTCCAGGGGATCCAACCCACTCTTGTCACTCTGCATTGTATACATATGGTACATTTAGATAAATGCAGCCAAAACTGTCACCAGCATAAAATAAAAATAGTAAATAAAATATTAAAAAAGAAAGCACAACATGGGAGGTGGGGGGAAGTGGATCACCCACAAATTCTGCAGCCAGCTAGTCTAGAGTACGCAGCCTAGAGGAAGCAAGAGAGATCCGGCCTCATCAAGGTGTAAGGAAGACAAAGCATAGACTCACTGGAGTTCTCTTCCAAAGTCCACATGGCTGCCATGTGCACATGCGTGTACTTCCACATGCATACAGTAATGCATGTGCACACACATGTACTAATGCATACATACAGTAATGCATTGCACACTCATGCACTTCCACATGCATACAGCAATGCATTGCACACTCACACACTTCTGCATACATACAGTAATGCATGTGCACACACATGCACTTCTGCATACATACAGTAATAATAAGAGTAATTTATTTACTATAATTCTGATCATTACACTATTAAAATTAAAATAAGTCAGATAAATACCTGATGTAGTGTCTTAAACTTTAGTTCAAGCTAAAATACAAATATAAATTCATTAAGCCAAATACTCTGTACTCTGCTGACCTCTGTAAAAGAACATGAACAGTATGATATAACATACTTCAATCAAATCCTCATGATTCTATTACACAATCCTTCACCCCGTGCTCGTGGACAGTGTTGAGTTGCAGTATCTCTGAGGAAATATTTCTATCCATCAAGTGATCAATGATTGTGTGATGAAAGACACTGGGAAACTCAAGCAGAGATGTTTCATTTCCAATTAAAATCCCCTACTCAAAACCTTTCTCTTACAACTCAACAAGCTAAGAGTACTTCAGAACCCTTCTACATGGGTTCAATTTAATGTTCAAATGAAGTCATACCTGTTGATTTGGGGACACATTTATAAAATCAAATTTTTATTGCTATCAAGCATTTTATTTCCCTTCATCATCAGAATGTTCCTTTGTTCTTTTGTCTGACACAAGGCTGGGCTATTTTAGAGGGGTTCATACAGAAAACAGTACATGGAAAGAAAGAAAGGAATGTAGCTTGCAGTGCGCTGCAGAGGTTCACCAACTAGCTCAAGGAACAAGAGGCCGCATTTCCAGCACAATTCCACTTAACACAGGGTAAGAGATCGCAGTATGGCTGCCTTCAAGAACCCAAGGAAATGCTTAGGTGTAGTCAGAAACAGTTTGTACTTCTGGGTGTCCTGTAATCCCAGCTCCTCAGAAGACTGAGCCATGACAGTCCCAAATGCCAAGGCTGCCAGGCTATGGAATGTGTTCAAGGTCATGCTGGGCAAATTCCTCGAAAGAGTAGGGATATCATTAAGCATGAGAGTTCTTGCTTAACATATGAGCAGGGCCCTGGGTTCAGGACCCAGTACTGGAAAAAAATAGATAGCTGAGTTAAATAAATATATTCTCTCTTTTAAGAATCTGAATCTGAAGAAAAGCATGAATACAGTAAAATTTTCTTAGGAAAAAATAGTCCTAACAGTTCTTGCCACACAAAATTAGCCTTTACCAAATTGCCAGATCCACTCTACTTCCTTTAGAGAACTAGGTGCTCCATTTTGAGCATATTTATACAGAATTTCTTAAATTCCTATGTTTTTGTCCTTAATTTAGCCAGGGTCAGGCTGCGACTTGAACGGGAAGGTAATACACTTCGTATTTATTACTTTGTGATACGTGAAGCTATAGATGGTTGCTGCACAACACACTTCTCCCAAACTCATTTTGAGGCTAATGGGGGGGGGCTGCAGTGGAAGAAGTCAAATGTAATTTACTTCCAATGACACAGGGCTCATAGCTCTCCCACCTTTTCTCATTATGCCAATTAATTATCTCTAACATGAATAGAAAGTAGTTTGGGTGGTGGAGGGGTACCACATGAAGAAAACAGGTCAGCTGCTTGAAAAGACCAAGTCAACAATGGATATTAAAGGGAAAAATGATTTTATTTCTCTGTAACATAATAGGTCTTGAATGGTCAACCTGGGTCACTGAGTCACTCTGATATAAGTAAGTCATTTAAAAACCCAGGCTCCTACAGCCTGGTCCTTGCTGGTCCATACTATTTAAGTACTTTGTCACTGTATTGGGTTTCTACCATATTCAATTTCCTCTCTGTAGGAAAAAGAGCACATGGGGAGACATGCTCACATTCCTAGGGCTGGAACATCCCCAAACAAAACCAAAACAAAACAAAACAGAAATAACTGGCCATTCACATATCCAGCTAATACTCAATTATAATGAAATAGAAAAAGAAAGCATTGTGTAAAGAACCAGCATGCCTTCTAACAAAGGCCTTTTAGAACCATTTACTGTTACTGCTTTAACAAAAACCACAGGCACAGATCAGAATGGGAAACATACACCAAGTGATTAAAATCAAAATAGCCCAGCATTGTGTAGATTTTTCAATGTAAAAAGTTGACAATACAGCTTTAAACCAGCATGTAATACTATACTCGAACATCTTAATCATTTCTAAAATAGACCATAAGAAATATTTTAATAACCATCAAATATTTTAAGTCAAAAATAACAGTTTTTTGAAAATTTAAGCAATTGTATTTTACACCAGTATTTTCCAAGCTTGAATAACTCATGTATGTGCTATCAGATCTTTCTCTATATTTATCACTGAAGAATATCTGTATCGTTATGTACTAAGAGACCTATCTTTACTGTATCTTTAGTCTTTTTTTCTTTAAATAAATTTATTTCCTTTTCTTAAAATAACTTCCTGGAGACCTGGAACAGGAGCCCTTGCATTTTTTTAAATTTTATTTATTTTTATGTGTTTGAATGTACTGTCTGCATGTAGGTTTGTGCACCCATGTCCTGTAATGCTGCGGTGGTCAGAAGAGGGTGTCGGATTCCCCTGCAACTGAGATGGTTCTCAGCCACCATGTGGGTGCTGGGGATCAAACACGGTCCTCTGCAAGAGCAGTTGGTGCTCTTAACCGCTAAGCAATCTCTCCAGCCCCTAAATAAATTTATTTCTTAATCCAATAAATTTATTTAAGGAGACTTTTACTCACCAAAATAGAAAGTCAATATCATTTGCCAAAATTGAAGACAAACTTAAAAATAAATGAGACAACTGGGCAAGGTTGGAAAGGGTCACTGGGCAGGTCTGCTAGCTAAAATTCTGAGCCAACACTGGCCTCTGCTCTGCTCCAACAGGAGGCATCAGGAGTTGAGACGACTTGGGGACACACTGACAATGAATTCAGTCTCTCTTAATACAATATGAAGAACTGAAAGAGAATTTAAACAGGATTTAGTAACTTTGTGCATCAGGGTGATTTGATTCCTATGGACCACCTAAAGGTACTCCTTGTAGAAATGGCCCTGAGGAAAATCCCACTCCTGCTGACACATGGCTGTGCTTTATCTTTAGTGAGGAATGGCTAAGATTGAAACCAACAAATTGAGAAGTACTAATAATCTTGCCAGTGTCGCAGGCTTTGAACATCACTCGTGTGTCAAGGTGGTAGAGGGATGAGGAAATGCTGTCCTAACTCCAGCTATTGTCCTCCAGCCATGAATTGGAATTGGATGTCCCAGAGGATTAGTTACCCATGCACGTGGACCTGGAGTCTGAAGTGGCTCCCTCTCTCCAGTGCTGTTAATTTGGATCTGTTTTCTTGGCTTTGGAAAGCTGTTTTCCAGGATTGTATCTTTTCAACATGCTCCCAGGAAAGTTTGCGTCAGGAGCTACCTCCAATGCTTTCATCAAACAAACATTCCTCTAATGAAAGGAAGATTATTTGGATACCTGGTCTACAACTGAAGTTATAATTACACTGAGTATCTGCCTCTCTTTGGTATTCTCAGGGCATACTGCATTCAAGGAAAACACAGACTTTTCAGAGACAGATCGTCAAGAAGCATGAAAACACCTGAGTCAGCCAGTCGTGCTGTCAAGTGATATCCAACTACTATTAAATTCATCATGAAAATATAAGAAATAATATAAGGTAACAGCAACAGGGAAGAAAAATCAACTCCCAAGAGAAACATGGCAATGACCAAAGACTTCAAATGTACAGAGTAACTAAGCATTTCCTCACAGTGGGGGTCAAGGTTTGACTTAAACATCTGGTGATCATAGTGAAACATGAATCTTTATGTGTGTGAAATGGACTTGACAATCAGATATATTCAGAGCTATGTAAAAAAGCAGTGTTGAACAGGTTTTCATGCAACCACATACTTGATTTGTTCTAACCATATGGCATTAGGGATAGTTCATTAATTTCCCCAAATCTGAAGACTTAGAGAGGAAAGGGAAGATGGCATCTTCAAATTTTGTAAGTTAGTGAAAAGCCAGTCAGAACTCAGGGTCACTACACTGGACAGCTTTGAGAGATCATTGTAAGTTCAAATATCTGTCATTTTCTCCTGGAACTATTTACCTTCACCCTGGAGGCAGCTCAAGGAAATTATGGCTATAACAAACTCTACTGGGCTCCCAAGAGTCATAGATCTCCAAATTCTCTTCCTCTCTACTGTTAAGAGCATTACTTTAGGAAATTACCTTTCCTCAAGTTAATTCCATATGTTCTTTAGGTAAGTTCTGTAGGTAAATTGAGAATGACTTAAATACCTGAACTATTAAACTCACCCTGAGCATCTAATATTTCAGTGCCCCTGATACATATGTAAATCTGTTCTTCAGACCCCCAAATGCACCAGAGAAACATTTGTTAGAGCATTTGCCTGTTCGTGGTGTCATCTTTTTTCCATAAAACAGATTCCAAATCATCAAATTGTATACATCTGTCAAATCCACCTGAAATAATTTTCTTGGTGTCCTAGAGGCATATACTGGGGGATTCCTCAAAAATTTCTTCTCCCTTAAGAATTCTGTGATTCCATGATAGAATCAGAATAGAAGCCACCATTAATACCTGCCGGGTAACAGAACCCAAATATCTCAATGAATAAAGGAATTCTATTAAAGCCTTTGTACTACTCAAATGAGAAGAAATTACCTTACCTGGGCAATTATTTTCAGCTGCAATTTAGACCAGTGTCTCGAACTACAGCAGAGTATAATGATCCTTAATTTACTTTAGAAAAAAAAATTAAATTTCCTCTCACATGTGTTATATTTATTGTATGTAACTAAATTGCCTGATAACAGAAGACATTAAGGATTCTCACAGTGGGAGGAGTCCCAAGTGGGGAGTTGTTGCATTCATTTGCTTCTTACATAGCAAGCTGCGTACACTGTGTTTACATGTTTAGCCTTATCCTGGATATTTGCAAATATGTTTGTGAACAGGAACCTCAGCAATGGTTTCCTCATTCCTCCTCTTGATTTGATCATTTCTCCAAAATCACAAGGAAGCAAAATTATAAAAGCAAATTAGTCAGTTATCAAATTCTTCCTAAAATATACGTGACAAATAGCCAGCACTCCCCAACCCCATGCAGAGCCTTGAGTCAAGGGAATTTTGGAATAGTAATCGAAGACTGATGCTTTAGTTCTTCATCCTGCATTTCCTGCAGCGACTTGGCTCTCCTTTGGGGATTTGCTAGTCTCTGGTGTCTGCTGTCTTAATGGGACCATCCAGTGAGCTTTCCCTCCTCTGTTAGTCAAGGATCAGCCACGTGATCCAAACGGTAACAATCCAAATCTATCACCCAGGGATTTAATTCTCAGTGTTAGAAGGTAAGAGAGAAAAACAGTAGGAACTGATTTATTCAAATGAAAGTATATTCGAAAATAGGTTTCCCGAAAAGCTGGATTCTTCAACTTTAATTTCAGCTCTGTGAGCACACAACGCCTTCATAAACTCAATTTTGCCTAAAATTAGGCAAAGTCAATTTATATTAATTGCAACCACAACAATCTATCTGATACTTTCCTTGATCCTGTATTTATTCAGCTGGAGAAACTCAGACAAGCACAACCTCTCTTTAATATTTCAGTCCTGTGTATATTTGAATATTTAGCATGTTTCTCCTCAATCATTCTTCAGTTCCTTGTATGGCTTCTGAAGATGCCAGCTCATATTGGCACGACTTCTACTATGTGTCGTGTTTCTTTTTCTTCCTGAATTCCCTTTCTCTATCCTCTACTGTCAGAGATTTTAAGAAGATCTGAAATACAAGATAATAAATGTCCAATATTTGTGCTGGCACATTCTGTATAGTAGCTTGTAAACGTTGTAGGAAAGGAGCTATAAAGGACCAACACACACATACAGGTGCACGGACATGGACACATTTTATAACTGATGTGTTGACTAATGTTAAGTGGAGTCCAAGACACCCAATCCCATGAGCTTGAAGTAAGTTCCCTTTCCTTTCCTTCACTATTAGTTGACTAAGGGACCTTTTACGCTCCTTGGTTTGGCTTGGCTTACAGCTTAATTCCCACTGCACACAATGTGATGTTTCTCACCCTGCCTCACCCATGGGATGTCAACTTTTGGAAGTATTTCTTTTTTTTTTTATTATTTATTTTTGTATGTGTATGAATGTATTGTCTGCATGCAGGTCTGTGCACCCGTGTCGTGCAATGCCGCGGAGGTCAGAAGAGGGTCTCGGATTCCCCTGGAACTGGAGTTCTCCTGGAATTGGAGTTACAGACGGTTCTTAGCCGCCATGTGGGCGCTGGGGATCGAACCCGGGTCCTCTGTAAGAGCGTCGGTGCTCTTAACCGCTAGGCTATATCTCCAGCCCCTGGAAGTATTTCTAAGATACTCTGAAAGTACTTCCACTCCAGACTCACCCTCAGTCAGGTGTTTGGCTGTCTGAATGAGTTTGAAAACCTAGACACATTTTGTCAAACAAATGGGAGCAAAGGAAGAAATCTGAGTTCCTTCCTCTGCATGACACAACTGTGTTCTCTTTTTGTCACTTCGGCACTCTTCCCTTTGGGACAGGATGGAGGGACCTTGCAGGATGTCGTTGGAGTCTTTCTTCCCATTCACTCTGAGGACGCTTCTTGTCATTTTTGTCCTTTAGTGGATAACTCCCTTCCATGGACCAGGAAAACACTGGCCCCTAGTCAGCTTGCTAGCTGTGATATGATCCGATTCCAGATGGCTATCCATATGATATGCCTTGGTCTTTCTACTTGATCTTCTGTAAACACACTCCAGTGGGTCTGCTTTACTCAACTCCACTGGTATGTACTGAAGCACCTACTAAGTGCCAGGGTCTGTGGACATAAAACGGAATTGGATGTGAAACCTGCCCTCCAGGATGGACGGACACATAAGCATTATGAGGATGGAAATTGATAAATAGATGAACTTAACTGAGCCTGCAAAGATGGTAGTGATTCAACCTGCCTGCTGATCATGGAGTGAAGAGAGTTGCCAAGGGGTGACTTTGAGCTGGCTTGGGAAAGACGTATAGGAACGGCAAGCAGATGGGAGCGGAGCATTGCAGCCGCTTAAGAGTGAATGTGTTCTGGGCGTGGTGGAGCACACCTTTTATCTCAGCACTCGAGAGGCAGAGGCAGTTGGATCACAGTGAGTTTAAGGCCATCCTAGTCTACATAGTGAGCTTCAGGCCTTCTGGGACTACAGGGAGACCCTATTCTCAAAAAAAGAAAAAAAAAAAAAAAAAAAAAAAAAAAAGGAAAAGGGAATGTGTCATTCCAGGTGTTCGGAGAAAGAAGTGATGGCTCTGTTCCGTCCTCTGTCATTGCAGGCTATGATCGTATTGGTCTTTTTGGCAGCCACAACACACAGCTGGCTCACACACAGAGGAAAACGTCTATCTTCCTTGCATTGTTTCACCATATCAACCCTCATTATCCATGCCAGGGAGTCATTATTCTTTATCAGGGAAACAAAAGCAAGCTATCGGCTCCTTCATCTGCCCTTGGAGGTCACTGTTGCTTGTGTCTGGAGAACACAGTAACCAGCCTGTGTCCCTGGCATCCACTGTAAAAAAACTTTTTTATGCCTATCAACTCTCACCTCTCTCTCTCTCTCTCTCTCTCTCTCTCTCTCTCTCTCTCTCTCTCAACTTTGAACCTGACATGAGCTGAGCTTTGCAGAGGGCAGAATGATCTTTCGACAACTGTTCCTAAAACCAATCAAAGCACAAGAAACCAAAAACATGTTTGCACAAATCAAATTAAAGCTGAGCTGTGATGGAGTTGCTGCTATCTACGCACATGTGGGCTGCCTGCCAAGAATGTTTTTAATATAATGATCACTCATCCATACCCCCATAATAATTGATATTTGCAATTCGATAATGCTTCTTAACATTTTTTATTTGTTTCCAATCTCCTCAGTCCCCTCCTCACCTCACCCACCCAACAAGCCCCTGCGCCAGCACATTCTTGGCTCTTAATGACCCTCTCTCAGCAACTACTGATCAAAGTCAAATTTTAATTACAATTCTAATTTTGGAAGTTTGCTTGCTTTTAATCTGAACTTATAGAAAGGAGTCAAATGTGTGTTTACAACAGCTCATAGGAAACACATCAAGTCCTAGGACTATTTAATTGGATGAGTTCAACTACCTCGCGCTTCATGCTCCCTACCAGCCTACATGTACCTGGTGATTACACCTACCGAATGTAAATTACATCAATAAACTTTGTATGGCCTCAGAGAGAGGTGGAAGGAAAATGACAAGCAATGGTAATGCTTTGTTCTAGAAGTTTGGGCGAGGTTATATTTCTCCCCAATTCTCAATGGTTTGCAGCTTGGTCTGAGTCCACTCAAGTTTTCTGTACACTTAAGCAATAACTTGATTATCTCTAGAAGAATATCTCACTTCTGACTTTGGGAATCCTACTCATTTTTGACAAGAGTACCTCAAAATTCCATCTTCAGTGTTAACTTTCCTGATCATTTCAGATAAAAATGGACATGCTCTAGTAACTTAGAGTGATCATCAATAATATCAAAGATTGATCTTAATCTCAATCATCATGTGTACTTCATATTTGTGCATAGGCATATTTTCTTCATCCTCCCAATAAGCCCATCATACACTGGTTATTCTCATTTCATAAATGAACAAACTGAATCTCAGACAAGTTAAAGTGTGCTCAAAGTTAAGTAACTACATAGTGTCCCATTAAAATTTGAAAGGCAGACTATCACAGTAAACCCCAAGATTTGTGTTCCTCCTACATGCACAAAATAATTGCAAATCGAATGTAAACCTGCATTAAAAAGAAACCACATCTCATATTTCTGTGTCCTAATGTTCTCAACATTGTCACCACAGTGGATGATATTTTTAATGTGTATCTGTACATCTGTACGCAACTTGCAAGTATTTTTTGAGAATTTTTGCAACTGTGTTAATTAGGGATTTGGGCTTATAGTTTTCTCTTTTTTATTGTTTTGGGTATTAGAGTAATGCTGACATCATAGGAAATTGGGAGTTCTCCCTGTTTCTAACTTTTTGAACAATTTAAGTAACATTGGCTATAGATCTTTGCTGAAGGTCTGGTAAAATTCTGCTGTGAATCCATCTGAGCCTGGGCTTCTTTTTAGTCCAGAGGTCCTGTATTAGTGTTTCAATTGCCTTATTTTTATGGGTCCTTTTAAGTTGTTGACCTCTTCTTGGTTTAACTTTGTTGTTTCCACTGAATTTAAAAATTCACCCATTTCCTTTAGCTTTTCATATTTAATTGAGTATATATTTTATATGTTTATAATATAATCATCTGGATCCTACTGGTGTCTTGCATGATGTTTCTCCTTTCGTCATCCCCTTTCTGTACTAAGTATCTGTCTAAAGCTAGACAGTTCCTTTTCAATGAACCAGTTCTTAGATTCATTGATTCTTTGTATTGTTTTCTTTGTTTCTATTTCATTGATTTGTTCTCTGATTTTTATTATTTCATCTCATCTGCTGGGTTTCAGTTTGGCTTGTTCTCATTTATACAGATTTTTGAGTTGTACATTCAAGACATATTTTTGTGCTTTTTTTCCTGAGTTTTTTTTTTTATTATTGATTAATTTGCTATATGACTTTTTTAAAAAATTTTTATTGATGCTTTGTGCATTTCATACATTATTTTCCAATTCAGTTCAGGGACATTTCCCTTTCCCTTCCCCTCCACCCCCACCCCATCCCAGATCATGCATTCTGCCATAACTGTCCTGCATCTTACTCTCAGTTTTTTTCATTTTTTAGCTATAAGTGATAATCCATGAGTACAAGCATCCTTCATACAAAACCAATCTGCAGGCTGTTGTGCCCAAACCCCCACAGACCCACCATCCAGTGGGGGGTGAGGGGTTGTTTGTTCAATCAAGTTGATCAAATGAGTGTCCAGACTACATTGCTGTAGTTTCACCATTCACCCCAATCGCAGCCCTTACATTCTACCACGCCCCCTCTTCCGCAGATTGTTCCCTAGGCTTAGAAAAGGGGCACAGGTGGATGAGAAGCAAAACAGTCCACCCTCTCTGGAGCTGTTGTCTTGGACTCTGGTCAATTCTGGCTGTTTCCTTTCATGGGCTGATAGTTTGTCCAGGAATAACCTTTCATCCTACTAATGAAGCACAAGCAATTAGATATATAAGTAATTATACAGCACTAATAGTTATGGTAGGTTACTTTGGCATAGACACATATGTTTGGATGATATATTAATCCATGAATTACATTTTTCCCCTGTTAAATATGACAGGGTCTTACTGTGTCCTGAGTTTTTAAATGTAGGTCTTTATAACTATAAATTTCTCTCAAATGGCTGCTTTTAATGTCACTCAGAGTTTTTGTTGTGTTGTACTATCATTTTGGTTTAGTTCCAGGAATATTTTTATTTATTTCTTAATTTCTTCTTTGACCCAGTCATCATTTAGAAATGTTTTGTTAAATCTCCATGAGTTCCAGCTGGAGAGATGGCCTAGTGGTTAAGAGCACCAACTGCTCTTGCAGAGGACCCAGGTTCAATCCCCAGCACCCACATGGCTGCTGAGAACCGTCTTTAACTCCAGTTCTGGGGGAATCCAACACCCTCTTCTGACCTCTGCGGCATTACACAACATGGGTGCACAAACCTACATGCAGACAGTGCATTCATACACATACAAATATAATAAAATAAAAATAAAATAAAAAAATCTCCATGAGTTCGTGTAGCTTCTTTTGAGGTTGATTTTAAGCTTTATTGCATTGTGGTTTGATAAAATGCATGGAATTATTTTAGTTTTTTTGCATTTGTTGAGGTTTGTCTTGTGCCTACTATGTGGTTTATTTTAGGGAAACTTCCATGAATTGTGAATAGAAAGTATATTCATTGGCTCTTGGTTCGAATAGTCTGTAGATGTGTGTTAGGTACATATGATGTATGATATCTTTTAATTCAGATGTTTCTCTACTCTTTGTCCAGATGACCCATTTATTGGAGAGAGTGGGGTGTTGAAGTTCCCTACTATTATTAAGTTGTGGTTAATCTGTGTCTTGAAGTTCAGTAGTACTTCTTATGAAGTTGGGTACACAAGGGTTTGGTGAATGTATCTTCATGGCTGTAATGACTTCTTGGACCAGTGTTCCCTTGATCAAAAAGAATGCCTTTATTTATCTCTTTTGATTATCATATACGACAGAATTCATAAAATCTGGTGGGGGTGAGCAGTGTGGATATAGGAGGGGGCTTAAACATGATCAAGATGCAGTGTTGCTCCCTATCAGTGCTGCAGAATGTGACAAGCTGGCAGAGACCTCGGCTTCTAAATGTGTGTCTTCAGAACTGGGAGAGCACAGTTTTCTGTGCTTCCAGCCACCTCATTTGCAGTGTTCTGTTACAGCAGCTCTGGGAGCATGATATGGCCCTCCCTATCAGCTCAGATTCTGATCTCTGTCACTTCTCAGTGATACAGTCTTCCTGTCCAAAGCCTCAGGATACAATTATAGCCACACTTAAAACTGTGAGAATAAGGGAGGGTCCCCATAGAGCATATTTAGTTTTCCAGGCTCTTCAAAAAAGAAAAGAAACAGAAACACTTTCCCATCACAATCATTTCTCATTCTCAATCTTATAATAACCCAGGCCTCTTCAGGAGGTCAGGGCTCCAGAGCAGCAGAAGCTCTGCAGGAACCCAGTAGCCTCATGTTGTGAGGTACTAGGTAAAACATGGAAGGCCTCGTGTCTATTTGACAATATAGACAACAAGACTGTCACTGTCCACTCCTTCAATTACAGGAAAGGATAAATACAAACTTTACTAGAGTTAACTTTGATTTTCCACCTGGACACTTCTTTAATGTAGCCTCGTCCAGACACTGTTACAAGAGATGTGATCTAATGGAGCGTGCTGCTCTTTTCAATCATACCATCTCCATTCAGTCAAATATTTATTGAACACATATTATTTTTCATTGCAGTGGTACTTAATTTTTTCATTTGAATTTGGCACTTGAATCTTGGGAGTTAAGATATGGTGAGGGAGAATTTAAAGACTTAATTGACATTTTGCTTATTCGGGAACCTGTTTTCAACCTTTCTTATACAAATTTGGATTGCTCAGTACAATTGTATATCACAGTGCTCAGCATCAGCATCTCTACATGGCTTTGTTGTTCGCTATTCATCTTGTGTACACAGTTTCTCCAGTGAGTGATAAAACCTTTGTTTCTTGGCAAGAAATGATCCTCAAGTGAGAGATAAAACTTTAGTGTGAGATGAAAAAGGCAGATAACTTGCCTTGTGCTTCTACACACAAGGAGACGTCTACAAGTGTGAAATGCAAGACAAAGCATGTTGCCTATTCAAACACTGTCACTGTGGAACGTGGAGACTAGAAAATGCCATGTTCTGCTACTAATCAATGGTAGTAAAGACTGACATTAGTAAAACTTAGGAAATATTTTCTCATGAATTCTCTGTCCATCTTTATTTCTTTATTTCAAAGCATTTATTCATTTCTTACTATTTAATTTTTGAGTCCTTTATATATTCTAAATATCAATCTAATGTATTATCAGAAACTACCAGAGGAAAGTCTGGGGGTGGGGGAGACACTTGAGACATAGGCTTTGGCTTTCTGAATAGGATGCCAATACCTCAGGAGATAAAAGCAAGAATTGCTAAGTGGGCAATTCTTAATTACATCAAAGTAAAAAGCTTCTGCAAAGGAAGAAGTTGACAAAGTGAAATGACAGCCAATACAACGGGAGAACATCTTCACAGTTTAATTGAGCCACAATGGAACTAATTATGACTGTTTCCTCAAAAAAAAAAATAGAAGTAAAACTTCCATGTGATCCAGCCATGCCCCAAAATTTGCAAATAGCCTAAAAAGGGAGATTTCTGCATACCCCTGTTTAACACAGCACTATTCACAATAGTCAAATTTTTAAATCTCATGAAGTGCCCATCAATAGGTGAATGGACAAAGAAAATATGATGTGTGTGTATGTGTGTGTGTGTGTGTGTGTGTGAGAGAGAGAGAGAGAGAGAGAGAGAGAGAGAGAGGAGAGTTTTACTCAGCCATAAATAATTCAGTTCTGTCATTTGTAGGAAAATGTATACAACTGAAGAGTATTTTATTAAATGAAACTTCAATCCCATATTTTCTTTTGCTTGTAGAACTTAGTAGAGAAAAAGAAGGACTAGAATGGTGGGAGGAAAGGGGGTAAAGGAGGAAGAGCAGATATAGAGAAGAAAGCCGAGGAAACGAATATCACCAAAGAACAAACTGTACTCTGTACAAGTATGTAAGTGCCATAATGGAAGTGCTTACTGTGTACAGTTAATGCCCATGAGCAAAGATGATGGGGGGAGAGAGAGAGAGAGAGAGAGAGAGAGAGAGAGAGAGAGAGATTGCTCTGTGAGCACAATTAAATAAGAATTAACTTGTTCCTGTGTGTTAAGGTGAAAAGTTTATAAAAGTATAGAAAGGAAAAGCAACTTCATCTTCCTGTCCTTATGTCCAAGAAAATGCTCAATTATAATAAAAGTATTTCCTTCTTTGAATAAAGGATATATAAGGGTGATAAGAACTGTATAAATAAGCTAGATCAGCTGACACATAGCTTTGTGTTTTGGGTAATTCATGCCTCTACTTCTCAGGTAGCTCCAAACTTAAAAAGGAAAATTCCCCACACTTCTTATTGTCACTTCAGACAGTCATTCCTTGAGGAGTCCTTCACAGAAACCTCCTCTAAGACTGTCTACCCCTCTTCTTAGTTCATTAATACTGCAGCCCAACTTTCCAATTTTCCTTCCTGAAATTTCTTTAGACCCCCCTAACTGCTGGGGCTCTTTCCCATCACATTGCACACACATGATGTGTAACTTTGTCATAGAGTTTGTTTCTGTGAAATCTCTCAAAGGTGACTGTGGCAGTTTTCTCTCTGCCTGAGTTAGTCATTGAGTACTTGTTTGATCTCTTCTCAGTTCAACTCCTATATCCCTGCATCATCTCCCAACTCCGTCTTTCACCCCCAGAAATTGTGTGAAAAACATGATTTGGACTTCTGTGTCCTTCCTAAGATGTTGGCTGGAATGTCAGACATTCCATTTGACCAAAAGCAATACATTTGTAATGTTACACTCCTTTTTGTTGGTAAGCAATATGTTGAGAATATATCATCATTTTACTGAGAATCTTGATTCTGACACCCATTTATCCCACTACACCAACATCGATATGCACTCCCATTTCAAGTACCATTCAAATATTCCTTTGCCTATATTATCAATGAGTCTGGGGTATTTAATACTGAAGAATGTATTCATCTAAAGTCATCTGTTTTGCTTCTAAAAGATGATGAAAAAGAGAAGTGCAGGCCCTGGTTAGTGGTCATCTGTGATGTCTAGGCTGTGGAAGATCTGTCACACATCTTTTTACATTATGAAAAATGTGGTTTCCTCAAGGAAACCACATTTTTCATAATGTAAAAGGATGTGTGATGGATTTTTTTTTCTCAGTCCATAGGAGAGATCCTAATTGTATGCATTCTTCTAGGAGACACATTAAGCCCTTGGGCAAATTTCCCAGCCCCCAACGTTATATGGTCATCTCTGCATTTCAAGTGACTTCTAAGGCTTCAGCTTTGTCCATGACTCAAAATGCTAGATTCCACATTCCTGATAGTCTCATCTTTCAATTCAGCAAGCTGATTAAGTCTTTCCTGACAATAGAATGATACTGTAAGCTAACTATCTGGCAAAACAAACCAAGCACAAACAGCTAAGATATGAAATAACATAAGATAAATATCACATCATCAAGCATGCCACTGAAGTACTTTATAGCCAGAAAATATGTGTATATCTGTTTATTAATATGGAGCGTAGAAATATATATGTTAAAATATAAATACTTTTATTATTTTATTTTATGAATAGGAGTGTTCTGCCTGCATATAAATATAATGCATGAATGCCTGGTACCCTCAGAAGCCAGAAAAGGTCATCGGATCCCCTAGAACTGGAGTTAAGGATAGGTGTCAGCTGCCATGTGGGTGCTGGAAACTAAACTAGGGTCCCTTGTAAGAGAAATAAATGCTCTTAACCATAGAGCCACCTATCCAGGGCCCATAAATGCTATTATAAAGGGCATACACGTTCCACTTCCCCCACAGGGTCCACAAAACACAGGTGCTTTCCAGAGTAGCTTTCTGCCTGGCCTCTCTAGGTCCTCCAGTTTGAGCATGCTATTATAGGTACATGTGCTTAGATACACCCTGAGGATTTGGCGCACACACACACGCACACACACACACACACACACACACACACACCACATACATGGAAACATGAACTGAGAGAAAATATAATATTGATAAATGTGTTGGCTTGTACTATTGATACAGGGGCTTTTTTTAGTATCCTGCCCTTTGTAAAGCCAAAAATGAAGAGATGGAAATTTGACGTTCATCTGTAGAGGAAGAGAAGGAAACATTAAAACATTAGTATCACCCATAAGATTGAGGCTTTGCTCAGGTACTGATGGTATTTGATGATTGGAATATCTGCAGAGTCCTTTAAAACATCTATTTCATGGGACGCATTGAAGCAGATGGTCATTGTCATGTGGATGGACACAAAGGTCACCCACTAGGGTCAAGGTAGCCTGAAGTGCAAAAAAGAAGGACACACACACACACACACACACACCTTCTGTGGTACACACCTGTGGTTCTGTCAGGAGAAAATAAAGCAGATAAGAAAACTACTGGGATAAGTTAAAATAATTTTTACGAACTACTCTCTTTATAGAATGCCACAGTTCATTTCTTTTGCTTAAGAGAAGCTGAGAAGTAGTGGGCCTTAACCTTGGTTATGCATCAGAATCATCTGGGAGAGTTCCAAATGTACTTATTCCTGGGCTTCGCCCCCAGAGGCTCTGACAGATGACTTGTCTTGAGTCTGGGCACTGTAGTTTGTTAAATCTCCCAGCTAATTCTCACAAGCAGGCTGAGAATGCCCACCCAGAAGGAAAGGAGCACATTTTGGAGTCAGAGATTTAGAGTGCACCCTGGTCCAACCTTAGCTCCCTTTCACTAAGCTAATTAGATGAACTCATAGTTGCCATTTTGTGTGTGCATATATTTGGGAAGATTTGTAGATGGGTCTCTCTCTCTCTCTCTCTCTCTCTCTCTCTCTCTCTCTCTCTCTCTGTGTTATTGATCATAAATCTTCTTTATCCTAAGAATTCCAGACACCTTAAAGAAATGCATGTAATGTTCCAAGTAAATATTGGAAAATAAAAGTAAAGATGGAATAGTAGAATATCCTCCAAAGGTTGTCACCTAGCCTTATCTACTTCCTACAGCATCTTAGCAATGAATGTAAGTGCAAACAGACATGCCACTCTACAGTTACAGATTCCATATGTCATCAGCTATGCAGTGACTCAACAAGAGGGCTTTTTCCCACGGGTCCTCCAAAGAGGACGCTGTGCTGTGATAAACTAAAATAAACATCAAGAGTAAAAATAAAGCCAATCAGGACATCAAGCGTCTGTGCCTTGATGAGCCCCTATTACTAAGATTCCTAATAATAGAGATGCATTCCTACCACAAACAACACGAGGCTAGGGAGAAGAGGAAAAAGAGGGAGACAGGAACAAGCAGTCCTCCATATAATAAAGATAGACTATGGGACTGGACTTTTCAAGGAAATCTTTCAAATGGGACTCTCCAGAGTCAAGAAAGTACCATTTTGATAAATTCTTCCCCGTTTATAACAAGGCTGTGACAGCTGGAGCTACAGCAGTCTCCTTAGGATCAGATGGAAAAGCAGAAAGGACTGCAGAGAACTCAGGCCTGTATAACCCACTGAACCATAGGCAGTGAAACTGTGTTGAGTATTAAGTGATTAGAAACTGCCCTTTGTTGTATCCATCATGGAAGTCAGTCTCAACCTAGTAGCCAAACTCAGTTCTTAACTAATGCGAGCACGATTAGAACTTCTAGTCCTACTGAGACTGGAATTAATTGATGGAGAATTTCTAGTGTGTACTCTGCTCCCCATCCATCTCACCTACGCTACAGGAATGACAATTCTGTGTCAGGCCTCCTTGTGGAGATTTTCGTCTATTGAAATGTTGCTACTGTTTACCTGAAGGCTTTTCATTATTATTTCTAGATATGTTTTAAAAATATTTGGGGTTATTCAAAACCTGGATTTATATATCAGGCATTCATCTGGCACATCTGTGGAATTATTTTCATGCCTCTCTGTTGAACAATACATCTGTGTGTGTACATGTGTATGTGCGTGCACCTGTGTGCTATGCAGTTACTAAATACACCTCAAGAGAAGTCTCTGCTCTCAAAAATAGTGAATTTCTATTAGGAGAGAGAGGAAGCAAATGGATAAAAAGCAAAGTCCAGAAAGCTAGAGAGTCAGTCTCACTAGTAGCTAATGTCTATGGACCTAAAATATGGTGTGCCTGTACTTTCTATGTGTGTCACAGAAGATAATAAATTTATTCTCCCTATCAATGCCTTGAGAACATACATATTATCTTTATTCTTATGTTTTGTGAATCTCCTAAAGGCATTTGTTTCTAAGTGGTAGTGGCAGGATTCAAACTGACCCCTCCCACATTAGGGTTCCTGTGCTCCTTGGCCACTGTAAAGCACTTGCTGGTAATCAAGCAGGGATGAGTTCACCCAGCCATCAAGGAGAACTGCACTCAAAGACTGCACAGTCATCGTTTGGGAAACCAGCAAGTCTATAAGAAAAGAAGAAAAACTTAGACAGGCGGGAAAGGACACCGCCCCGTCCAAGCCTGCTCAAAACACACTGTCATGGTAAATCCGTCTCTTTGGCTAGGGTAATGGAGATGTTTATAGTATTTTAAACACCTGCAGCGTAGGAAATTAGACCTCATTTTTCAGTAATCCAAACCAATACCTGAGACTTCTTTCTGCCTGTGACTCCATCCCTCTGACGCTTTCCAAATCACCTGTGGACCAATTAAGCTTTTGTTTCATCTCTTCTCACTGCATGTCTAAGTGCTGAATGATTCTCCTTGTTTTTAAGTCTCTTAATATTTCCTTTCTTTTCTGCCCTTAAAAAAAATGGGAGAGTAGCGATGCGGGAGAACTTGTTCAGGTGTTCTCAGGGAGAGTGGCAGTGGGCGGCATCACAGCCGAGCACCGGCGTATCCAGGACAGCTCTGCCAGGAAATCAGGAGTGTGGTCCCTGGCTGTAGACAGGAGGACCTGTTCTGCCCTTAGGCACAGCCGTGATCATGTTTTCAGTCCTGACACAAGGTCTCCGCTTTCACAGACCATAGTCAGCCAAGTTGAAATACGGTCCATTCCTGGTTAAAATAAAGAATGGTCCTAATTTCGCACTTTCACGCTGAAGGAAATGAAAACTGCAAAAAGATGGAGCTGCTGCCTGTTTGGGTGAAAAGGTCAGGGTGCTTCTTACAAATGATAAGCATAACTTCCGGTGTTTGCCTGTCACGAGGCTCTGTGTCTATGAACGTTTTTCATTAACCTTTTACAACAGCTATGAGGCAGTCTTCCGTACATTCCTTGTGATAGATGAAGGAAACCATGTGACTCATGAGCTGAGGGGTATAGTTTCACCATTCCAGCCAAAATTAGAGAGGGGATCCCCACAATCCAGAAACTCTGTTTCTAGGTATTTGCCCAAAATAATAAACACTTCCTGCTCAACAGAAGCACATGTGTACTCATGTTCGTGTGAAGTTATTAAGAACAGCCTATGGCCAAACCCTGGAAATAGCCCATATGTCTATCAGAGGAAGAATGGGTAAATATAATGTGGTATATCCATATAATGAATTATAATTTGACCACAAAAAAGTGAATCCATACTACAATATGAACTGCAAAAGAATCATAGTAACTGAAAAAGCCAGATATAAACATTGAATTCACACTGAGTAAACCGTAAAGACAGAGACAACTGAGTGATTTTCCAGGGACAGATGAAGCAGGAATTATTTGTACTGCCTTAGTAGGTACAGGGTTTCCTTCTAGAGAGGATAAAATGTTTTAGAAGTATATAGTAGTGGTTTCACGACATTGTTAATGCACTAATAGCCACCAAACTACATGCTTTTAAGTGGTTAAAGTTGTGCTATGCTAATTTTACTAGAAAATAATAAGAGCTCTTAAAATGTGTCTTAGCCGCTGTGGTGGCTATGGAGGTGGTCTTCTCTGTCTCCCTCTCAGAGGACCAGCTGCAAGAAGGGTAGCTGGCCAAACAACTTCAAATCCCCAAAGCTTGTACCTCCCATGGCCATGCTCTCCAACTAGTTCCCAGCCTGTGTAGATGCAGAAGTTCTCTAGGAGGACCAGGCTTACTCAGGCTGGAAGTCACCTACTTCATATACTTCACTTCATCTACACGGTAGGAGTCTGAGTTCAAGTCCACTCAATACCATGTCCTTCCCTCTTCCTCTCAAATGTCAGGCTTCCATTTTCATAACCCTGCCCTCTCTTGTTCCTCACTGTTCTTTCAGCACCACAAAGTCCCCCCAGTAAATCTCTGGCACATCAGTCCCATCTTGATGACTGCTTCTTAGAGAACTCAAACTGAAACACAACTTAAAACTGCCCAAATGCAAGTAACAAGCTAATTTTCATCAGCTGAACCTAGACACAAAATATAACTCTTTTATGGCAAGTGTGATCTAAATGGAGTTCATGTCTCCTCTGGCGTGATTATATTATTCCACATTTAAAACTACAGCCCTTGGTGGAGCTGTCAAATGTCGAAACTAGATAGATCTCCATGCCCTCCTACCCAGCAACTTTACCACTATAGTAAGCCTCAGTCAGACGCCAGGGTAGATCTAGCTCGTCTTTCCCTTCATACTTGTTTATTTCAGCTGGGAACAGATACTCTGCCTCTATCTGGCTCAGTTTCCCACATTTGCACAGCTCTAGAACCCATGACCTGTCTTCAGAAACTCTTTCATTTATCTCCATTGTCTTCTGCTTCTCTAGAATGCTGGCTAAACCTTACTCTATGTTGAGCACACTGTGCCCCCCATAACTTTCATAAGGAATAGAAACCCTGATTCCCCCTATGTCCTATGCCAGCAGAGCCAGAAGGTGTCACCTTTGAACATCTTGACATCTCCAGAGACCACTGTCCCAATCGCTGAGATCCCAGCTTTGTCTTCATTTCCATTGTTCTCGCCTGCTACTCCCGTGATTCTTTCATGACAGGAACAATACATTCAATATTCATAGACAGTTCTTTTATTACTTAGGCCAATGTTCAAAGGTTTCCTTACCTCCTTTTCATGATGCTGCTCGCTCAAGTTCATCCCCCTAATCAACAGAAGAGTTTCATGGTTACAGTTTCTATTCCAAATCTCTTCTCACCCCATCTCTTCACTACATAGCTTATTTACACTAGAATCTGACTGGGGCAGTCAGTAACAGGGCCCCTGGAGCCTGGTCATCCAGGGATACTGACAGCCCCCTTCTCCTCCATAATCTCTCTATACCTTGCTCAGATCCCAGTCTTTTCGAACAGGTTTAAACCACTTCTCTCATCCTCCATCATGTTATTCTGGCAAAGTTCCAACATTGAATAAATTTAATTCTCCACTTTCCCTGTGCCTGCAACAGGGTGATAGACAGTAGCTGAGGAAAACATACACACATGCTCATTCATGACTGTTTGCGATCATTACCAGAGCTCTCAAGAGGGTCCTTAAAGTGGCAAACAAACCTGCCACAATTCCCAATTCTGCTTTCTCTCCCATGACTCTAGGTGACAGTTTTATACCTTCCCTTTCAATTTCCAACAGCTTCTGCTGTATCCCTCCTGTCCCCACGATGTCACTTACACACACACACTGAGAAACTGTAAGCAGTCGGAAGAGAATTTCCCCCATGATACCTCTGTCACATGTCCTCCCTTTGCTTCCTCTCTTTCCTACACATATTTGCTTATGGGCACTTCCCTAGCCTCTCATCACATATGCAAAGTTCCTCCTCCTCTTCCTATAAATTCTAACTCCAAAGACAGCAAACACTTGTCTTTATTCACTACTTTGTACTGAGATCAGAAGAGTGGATGTATATGTACAGTCATAAATACTTGTTGGGATATAGTCGTTATGTTGAGAATGGACTCATCTGTAACCTTTCCGCATCATTTGGAATCATCCTATCACCAGGATCTGCCATTTCTTGGAGTAACTGTGTCTCTATTTTCCCTGTCTGCCCCACATCACCAGAAAGCCAGTGACACTTCCTTTCCTCAGATCTCTGAGAATTCAATTGTACTTCCAGGTTATCTCTATTAAGATCTGTTCACCTCTTTTGAATAAGACTAAAGACCAGTCACCTTTCTCTTGTGTGTAGCTATGATCATCAATAGGCTGAACTCTCCTTCCTCTGCTCTGACAACCTATTAACTTCCTGCTGCACAAAACAGCAAGCATTACCCACCTACCAATGGAGCATCCAACCAACCAGCTCATCTACATCTGAGGTCAACAGCAAATCCAAGTCCCTAAACCACCATATAAAAAGAAGCACTACAATCTGGCACTTACTATGTGCCCACAACATTCAACAGGTTTTATATAAATTACTTAATCATCAAATGGCCTGTTGTATGAACTTGATATGGCACAAATATCTGCTTATCCAAGACAGGAAACCAAGGACAGACCAGAATAATAATCCCACTACTCTCCAATTTAGACAACCAATGAATTTATTGTGCTTACAGAAAATAAGTGAGGGGTTCCTTATAGAAGAATGACTCCAAAGCAGTTGCATTACTGAGAAGCCTCACTCCAGTATAGATGACAGCTTTCCCATAGCTACATAGATGGAGTCTCCACTTCAGTTAACCATCACACGCTATATTCTCTACTACTTCCCAGGATCATGAGATCACATGCAGCTTGGGAAGCTGGCCGTGAGGTACAAGAAGGAGGGGCTGAGATCTCAGATGAGGCTCTCCTAAACCCCTTCCTGTCTCTGAGGAAGTGCCCACAGGCCTGATCATGAAGGTCCCTTACAAGGACTCACAGAGGCTGTGGTAAAAAGAAGGCAATAGCTATTATGTTCAAAGGACAGTGTTCTACAACACAGCCACCACAGCAGATGTTGTAATCACTTTCATGTGATAAATGCTAGAGCTGGTATGCGTTCCTGGAGACAGATCCCATATGGTGAGATATAGAGCGACACTTTGGGAAATGGGTTCTATTAGCCTTAGACAAACCTGAATCTATGAACTAATTTAGGAGAGAAAATTTAGAGTGAGTAACTTCTAAGATATATTCTAATTATTTTAACTAAAATATTTAAATTATGGCATGGCCCTATCAGTGCATGATAAGGAATGTGATGGAATTTTACTTGTGGTGGTAGGGCTGCTGATGGTAGGGTGTGATGTTAGGGTTGTGTTAACTGGGTGTGCCTTGCTGAGATCTATTGAGCCTCCATCATGTGATTCTCTTTAAGACTTTGGAGTTCAACAGAAAACTAATACAACATGACTATGTGGACAAATGGTATTATAACTCTTTCCTGAACAATTAACAGATGTTTAATTGGTAATTCAAACTTGTACCAAACTCTAGCAGCATGTAAGTGCATACAGTAAGACACTGTATATGAGGGCCTGTGTTTTAAATTTTCCAAGTACTCAGTTCAACACCAAAACCTTGAGAGGTTGATCTCAGAACAGTAGGAAGCAGGATTAACTTTAGATAACTACTTGAAGTTTCTTTCTGGTACAAGAAGAAGAAGGAAACATGAATTTCGTGATGACATTTTAAGACTCCTCTCTTGGGCATGTTCTGTCTGTATGAGGAACTGAGGGACTTACCTGAGGAGTCAGGAGGTATCTGCCTGGCCTGCTGAGTGGAGGTTGATGGTGACCATAGAGTTTTGCTGCTCCTTGTTCATGTCTGGCAGAAGAGCATTACCCTGAGGAAGGAGCCTGGACAGATGGGAATGTTTGAGGTATAAAGCTCCTCATCTCACATTTTGGATTTTGAAGGCTCAGCAGTGAACGCACCTGCAAAACAGGAGTAGCCTGCCTGCCAGTCTGCAGCTGCCATAGGAGAGGCATCTGTGAACTAAGAATTAACAGGCAAGGAGAATCCACAGCAGTGCATGCATAATGGCAGTGTGGACATGGAGGAAATGGGGGCAGGTCCCCACCGCCCCATTCCACAGCTGTTGTCCAAGTGTGACAACCCCTTATTCTGTCCCACCACAGCCACCTCCTGACTCTCACCTCTACTCACAGCCTTCCCTACTCCTATCCAAACTCAACCTCACAGCCAGAGTCATATTTCTAAAATGCAAATCTGATCATGTCACTTCTCTGCTCAAAAATCGTTGCTCCCCACTGCCTACAGGCTAGAGTCCAAACTCATTAAAATGGAAGTCAGTGCCCTTGAAAAGCTGGCACCGACCCACCTTCTGGCCTCATTTCTCAATGCAATATTTCCAGACCCATCACGCTCCCCCCTATCGCTCTGCAAGCCTTTGCATAGGGAACCCTCTGGTCTAGAATTCCCAGCAGTGAGAAGAAACCAAAAGGCTCAGCTCAGGCAGATTCCAACAGTAAAGCATCAGTATTGGCTCATGGAATGGAAGGTCTGGAAATTGACAGGATTCACATTTGGGAGAACCGATGCCTTGTTGGCATTATTAAGGACCCACATGGTATGTGTGCTTTGAGGAAAGGCCAAGTCTCAGAGGAAAGCCTAAATGCTGATAGAAATGGGATATGGAAGAATGAACTTGTTCTTATTTCTATCTAAATAATTATGAGAAATCTTGTCAGACCCAACAGCAGTATGTGATGTCTGTGGAGAACAACTCCACTGTTGAGATACAGTTAATGGTTTATTCCTTCATGCTCACCTGACACTCCTATATCTAACAGTGCTTTCATTAACCCTCTGATCATTTGTTAGAGCTTTCATATTGGTCTAATATGTGCAGAATATTTGGGATGTATTAATTGTTTGACACAATAGTTACCCCGAAGTAGAAATTGATATCTACCTTTTATTTATGAAGAAAATATGGTTTGAGGTTAAGCACCTGTCACAAAGTTGACATAACTCTCCAACTTCTGAATTCATATATTATGTAGATAAAAGTACAAAAGAAAATATCTATTATGGGCTAGAGAGGTGAGGTGGCTTACCAGTTAAGAACAATTGCTGCTCTTCCAGCACCCATGTAGTGTTTAACAATGTCTGAAATTCCAGTAGCATTTTTCAGTGCACCCTTTTCTGGCCTCTTCAGCTTTGCTTGCAAACATGCTTACATACATGCAGGTAAAAGACTCATATACATAAAATGCAAATAAACAATAAACATTTAAAAAGTGGCAAGCATGGGCTGGAGAGATGGCCTAGCGGTTAAGAGCGCCGACCGCTCTTACAGAGGACCCGGGTTCGATCCCCAGCGCCCACATGGCGGCCGAGAGCCGTCTAAAACTCCAATTCCAGGAGAACTCCAGCTCCAGGGGAATCTGAGACCCTCTTCTGACCTCCGCGGCATTGCACGACACGGGTGCACAGACCTGCATGCAGACAGTACATTGATACACATACAGAAATAAAAAAAAATAAAATAAAATAAAATAAAAAATAAAAAAAAAATAAAAAGTGGCAAGCAAAATTCATTATGAATGGATCATAAGAGTTGTCACACTAACTTTTCTATTAATCTCTCTTCTACACCAATTCTAAAACTTTTATTTAAAAAAAAAAATCTCAATTCATCCAGGCATGGTGACACGTCCCTTTAATCCCAGCACTTGGGAGGCTTAGGCAAGACTTTCATTATGAGATCAAGGCTATACCAGGCAAGGCCTGCTGACATAGCGAGTTCTAAGCCAGCTCTGGCTACAGTCAGACCTTGACTACAAAAAGAGGAAAAACAAAATGGAAAAAATCTTACTTGAAATGCTCAAAATATTGTGATTAAAATCATGAGCTCCAGGAGCAAACTATCTGGGCTCCTTCCTAAGGTCGTCCAATCCCTGGGAGACTCTAGACAGACACAACCTCTCTATGCAGGATTTCATCACTTATAAAAATAGGGGCAATAGCATGACATGGGTGCACAAACCTGCATTCATACACATACAGAAATAAATAAAACTTTTTTTTAAAAAATAGGGGCAATAATAATACCTGCATCACACAAACACTCAGGATTTAATACGATGTGGAATTTCCGAAGAAATATGCCTGAAACATTGAGCTTCCTCAACTGGGCTGGCAGTTGACACCACTTGCCACACAAGCTGGAGGACGTCAGTTCACACATACACACACACACACACACACACACACACACAAAGTAAAATAAAATTTAAAAACAAATACCCCACTAAATATTGCTGAAAGGTGTTGCTATTACTACATCATCCTCTCAAGAAGCTGCTTGATACAAAACAAGTCCACCATGAAATACTGTCAGAGCCACAGGTACAGTCCACAGGCCACAGAAAACGTATCTTTCCCTCAAATTTCTGCCATCATCTCCTATCCCTAAAGACATGGTAATACTTGGATTGCAAAGTCACCAGGACCTGGTTTTCACAGATGATTTCTCAGTGTTTTAGACATGACAACATGGAAGAGGAAAGGCTATCATGTCACTGCAACATGGAATTTAAACAGGGCCAGGGAATCAAGAGATTTGGGTTCTTAGAGCCACTTTATTCCCTTATGTGAGACATCGAGATCAAAAAACATTTGATGTCTATCTGGATGGGCTGACTAAGAACAACAGAGGAATTAAGGCTCATTCTCAGGTATCTGCTTGTTCCCCAACATTTCCATGCAATGGGCCTTTACTTGACCTCCTATAAAATGGAGGTGAAGCTTTCTTGCTAGGCTGTCTCAAGAATCACATGAGCTTCCCAGGAAAGGAACAGCAGCCTATGGGAAATAGGCCACAAAAGCCATGGAAGTGGAGGAAGCGGCAGGATATGTGGTGGAGACCACGATACTATTAGGACTTCAGTCCATCCTGGTGCCCAGGGAAGGCGGCGAAGAGCCACATTCGGGAGAATGGAGCTACGTTGCTAGGCTCAGCATCCCCGTGATCCTTTGGATCACATCTGAGGAAAGCAAAAATAAGGAAACCAAACAGGAGTTAACTTCAAACCACTAAGCGAGAAGTAATGGGATGCCAGACTGGGGCTATAGAAGTGGGAATGAAGAAAATGTGTGAATATAAAACAGACACAGAGTAAAATCAATAGAGCATGGTGACGGACTTAATATGGGAGAGAGGAAGAAAGAAATCAGGGATAACTCCCACTGACTGACCTAGCTTAGTGAAGGCAGCCCTACTTTTAAGATGGAAAAAAGAATGAGAAAGTTGTGAACAAAATAGCCATTGTGTTAGAGATTAGATAATGAACTACCAAAGACTCTTAACTGGATACATGCTATTATGTGAACACATTGAATTATAAAAGAGATATGTGCTTGTATACAAACCATGGTGAACAAATATATGTAATTAATAGATGATGAGAGAGTCATTGCTCAAGTCTGTCTATTCATGCAGTCACAGGACAGCTACTGCTGTAACCATCTTTATTACAATGGTCAAGTGAAGGGAAGGTTTGTCTCCTTAGGAAGATGATGTTCTAGTGGAAAAAAAAATGCATAATATTAAAAACAAAATCAAGTGGAATAAGGCAATGATGAAGATTTTTCATTCATTATGGTAAACTGATGTGCTAATAATGTATACCATTTCCAACACAGATTAATCAGAGGCCAAAATGATCAGAACCAGAATCCAAGCAACCCAGCGTCCTTGAATGATCCAAAGATAAGAGAAATCTACTAGCCAGGTCTAGCAACACCCTTTCTCAGGAAATAGAAATAAGTGAGACAAGAGCATCTAGCTAGAAATAACAGTCTATGGAAAAGACCTGTGGCTGCGGCAAGAATAAAAATGTCCTCTTATTCAATCCACGATGGTGACTGGTGACCAGGGGGAAAATGGTGTAGCAGGGGAAGGCTCCCTGAACATCAAAACTGCCAGTGAAAAGGGGAAACGTGGTGTGCTTCGGGAGGGAGAGTGGAAGCACCCTGGGACAGCTGCCTCAGCACCTGAAGGAGAGCCTTATGTACACAGGAGGACAGGGCCAGGGTCTCACTGAGGCAGAAGGTAGCCACAGAGAAGAGATAATCATATAAGAAAGGGGAAAGAGGTTGTGTGTCAGAAAACCTTCAAAGAGCAGGTTTTAATTCAATCATATATTTATATTTGGTCTCAATTGGGGAATATATTGTTCCTATAAAATCAGTTCTAATGAATTTTGATTTTATTTTGAGTTACTTACAATAAGGTTGAGATATTGAGGCTCTGTGCCTTTTGAAGTATCTTCTCTTACAGATGAGGAAATAAGAAGTTATATGCTTTGTTTGACAGTGGAGTACAGTGAGAGGAAACCTGGGCAGAAGAGGGAAAGATGCTCGAGTTTCATGAAGGGAAGACTGTGCTAGTTCTTTAACAATGAAGGAACAGGAAGACAGGCCTTGACCAGCCAAGTTCCTGTAAAATGGCCCAAATAGGAAAGAAGTAGGAAGGGCACTCTGAGAAAAATTGAAGTTTTTCATACACTTTAGTTCTTTTATTTAAAGGTGGAAATCCTGGATGCAGGGGAAATGCTGCCTCAGGAAAAATTGCCAAATGGTAAAAGAAAGATCCAGCGGAGGCACAAGAGAAATGGGGTTAGATTTTCCCACAAGCCCAGACTGCAAGCTCTGCTTCCTTGCCCTTCAGTGCTTCACCGTCTGAACTCCAAGCTCTTTACCTGTTCATAGGGACAATGGAAAGAGCAAATGACGGCAATTATGAGGAAGTGGCACAAACGTTAAGAAGAGACAAGTAAGAAATTGGTACTTTGAAAGAAAACTTTCATAAGTTGATGACTTAAATGTACACACACACACACACACACACACACACACACACACACACACACACACTGCCAAGATAATCCTAGTCACCAAGTGAAGAATGGTTTGAACAAGAAGCTGAGTGGAACTGGGGATATCCTGCGAATGGCTGTCAAACCCAGTGGAAGAGAATAGAAAGCCAGAAGCAGGCCCGTGGCATGTATGAAAATTTGGTGAGTGACTGAGTGGGTGTCACAGATCGGCTGAGAAAGGCCGGGCTGCTCAGCCAATGGTGTGGCGCAATTTACTATTTATCTATAAGAATTGTGTATCTCATATCATACACAAAAAATGAAGTGAAATATAATATTCAAACCTTCAAAAGTTATTTGGAAAAGAATTCTCATTTTAAGGAAATGGTTTTCACTAATCCACAAGGTGAGCAAACTATGGAGAATATGAGATATTTGGTTAATAAATGACAAATAAGCTAACACACAAACTTGGATTGTGTCAACCTCAATCATTGTCTTACTTGCTAATTATTCTTTTGCTTTTATTTATAGTTGCATATATATATATCAATACATAATGTATTATAGTTTGCCTTCACAATATGAAGAAATAGAATCATAATTCCTTCGGAGCCGTGAAAGCTGTAGTATTGTGTGTTTCCATCAATTCATGAAAACTTGGCTACTTCACTTTCATAGTTGCATTTGTAGAATAGATAGACATGATATGGTTCTCTGGATCCTGCTGACCATCCGTAGAATAGTGTCAAGCAGGATTGATGATGTTATGGTGCACATTCTTGTGAATGCTTCCTAGCCAAAGAATGTTCACAGCCAAGATTTCTTTATAGAAAAGGGCTATCTAGTACCTTCCAGTACAACTTGGAAAGATTCCTAAATCCTTTCTAACTTAGGTGTCTTGACTCAGACTCACTGTTAAATCTATGCCACACAGTGCTAACACATGTCAGGTGATTGATAAAAGGTAGCTCTCAGCTAATATTATATCATCAAGGTCACAGAAAATATTGACCCAGGAATGAGCAGGAAGGTAATAGAAAGGTTTGTTTGGGCACACTGTAGTTTAATCCTGTCATCTTCATTCTTGCTGAGGAGAAGCATGCAATCTGATGCCCAAAACTCTATCTTGTATTCCAAGCCTGCAGCAAGTGCAGTGGGAAGACATCAAGGAAGGAGGAAGGAGGGGGGAGGAGAAAGGCTCCCAAGATTACCCTGCATTTTAACACAACACAAGTCTCACTAAACCTGTTTCCTGCCCATAGCATCACATCCTGCTTCCTCTCTACATGGTCTGCCACAGTCCCTCAGTGTATCTGGACCATGCATAAACTTCATCTGCCCATCCTCCTTTCTTCAGTTCCCACGTCATCTTCGCTCAGTGAAAGCCACCAAGCTCAGTTCTGTCTGTCACTGGGAAACACTTTCAGATATTCAGTATGAAGATTGCTGAAGAAAAACAAATTGTGTTCTCTTGTACATGCCGGAACAGCTGCCAGTACACCAAATTTAATGAAAGATTGCCATCAGCTGTCTCAAAGCTTAAGCTACTCAAAGATCGAAGCTGCCTCACCTACTGGTGATTCCCAACAATACTGCTCAAGGAGGACAGGACACAGCACACAGAGCTGTAAGCTCCTCTTCTATTGTTTTGTCTGTACTATTCATCTTTACATTATTGTATGATTTAAAACATTCCATTTGAGAAAATATGAATCAAACCCACCTTTTTTCACAATCCAATGTTTCTTGCTATATTTTCTTTTGAAATATTTTTTACATTTATTTTGAGACATGTGTATGCATCATGAGGACCATGGAGAGGTTAAGAGTATCTTGGGGAGTGGGTCCTCCTCTTTCATGATAAGGATTCCAGGGATCAAACTCAGCTTGTTAGGCTTGGCAACAAGTGCCTTCATCTACTGAACCACCTTGATGGCCTGCTTGCTATATTTTCTTAAATTTAAATATTGGCTCTTAAATTATTATGAATGATATCCAAACAACAAAATGTGTTAAGCACAAATGTGTTAACCACAACTATTATTCCTTTTAATTGGCAGTGAAATTATATGGATTGAAGTAATTTCAGTCTTATGAAATTTACTGAGAAATGCTTGAGTTTCAAACCAAATAATTTTTCGTTAAATGACCATTGAATGAATAAGTAACTTATGAGTTGCTTGCAACTGTGCCAAGCTCCAACAAGAAGCAGTGCATCCAGGCGGAAAAAAATTTGAGCACATGTGGAGTTTGAATTATGTGTGGGTGCACTGAACTGAAGGCAGACAACAACACACATGAAACAACAGAAGCATCTGAATTTAGAAGAGGTAACTGCTTTGAAAATAAACAAGTTTGGAAACTCAGAAGACTGAAGTGCCAGTGTTATGGAAATGAGACAACTCCACCCAGAAGGAAGGACGTGGGCCCTCAGAAGATGACTGGGGCAAAGGCTTTGATTAGTATTTGTAGAAGACAAAATTAAGCCCCTACCTCTCTCCCTGTACAAAAATAAACTCCAAGTGGATTAAAGATCTCAACCTGAAACCTTAAACCCTAAAGTGATAGAAGAAAAAGTATGCAGCAACCTACGAGACATAGGCATAGGAAAAGACTTTCTAAATCAAACAGCAGCTGCACCAGAAATAAGGACAAAAGCTGACAAGTGGGACCTCATCAAACTCAAAAGCTTTTGTACAACTAAAGAAACAATCAAGGAAGTGAAGAGAAAACCCACAGAGCGGGAGGATCCTTTATCACTGATACATCTGACAGAGCATTAACATCCAAAATATATAAACTACTTAGAAAACAAAGAACTAAGAAAACAAATGACCTACTGAAAAGATGGAGTAGAGATATAAACAGAGACTTCACCAGTAAGGAAGTAAAGATGGCTGAGAAACATCTTAAAAAGTATTCAACACCATTAATAATTAAGGAAATGCAAATTAAAACCACACTAAGGTATCATCTCACTCCAATAAGACTAGCCAAGATCAAGAAGACAAAAGACACAAAATGCTGGAGAGGCTGTGGGGAAAGGGAGCACTCATCCACTGCTGGTGGGAATGTAAACTGGTACAACCACTGTAGAAAGCAGTGTGGAGAACCCTTTAAAAACTCAAAATGAGCCTACCACCTGACCCAGCCATACGACTCCTTGGTATATACCCACAGGACACATCCTACCATAAAGATACATGCACATCTATGTTTATTGCAGCTCTCTTCACAATAGCAAAGAGTTGGAACCAACCCAAATGCCCCTCAACTGATGACTGGATTACAAAAATGTGGTACATCTACACAATGGAGTTCTATACAGCAGTAAAGAAAGATGACATCATGTGCTTTGCTGGTAAATTGATGGAACTCGAAGCCATTATGCTAAGTGAAGTAACACAGTCCCAGGGGGGAAAAAAAGGTGAATGGTTTCCCTCATTTGTGGATGCTAACACCAAATCCCCAGTTGGCAGGCAAACTGAACAACTTTATTATATATTTCATTGTATCTGAAAGCAACTGTGTTATTCCAATGTGAACCTCTTAATGGGCTCTAGAATTGTCCTACCATTTGTATTCACACTTTGTAATTACCATATATGAATGGAAGATATGTATTCATATTCTTTTTACCTGCATGCAACTTTACTGTTAAAATGTGAATCTCTAAATGTGTTTAGGAATTAACCTATGGTTTATTTTCAAAATTTGTAATTTTGATTTATATGTGGAGTGTATATATGCATATTTTGGAATAATATAAAATTAAAGGGAACAAAAAAAGAGAGAGAAAAACCTATTCATAAAACTGACCAAAACAGTAAATTTGTGCAATGAAAGGTTTATAAAAGACTGAGAAAAAGATGCAAGACAGGACTTAACATGTATGACAGAATTCCTCTGGCAGGGGGTAGGAGGATGTAAGGGGTGGGCATGGATGGGGGAATGAGTCTAGATTTGATTAAGAAATGTCATATGAAATGTACTCAATAAAAATTAAAAAAGATTTGCAATAGGAAAATCACTGGATGGGAAATAATATAGTGTGTTTCCTGATCACCAAGGAACTTGGTAACTTATCCAGAAGAGTCTGCAAATGATATATGCATATATACTCACCTTGCTCACAATAGTCAAGATGTACGAAATCCAACTGCTAATGTAAAAATGAATGAAGGGGGCTGGAGAGATAGCCTAGCGGTTAAGAGCACCGACGCTCTTGCAGAGGACCCGGGTTCGATCCCCAGCACCCACATGGCGGCTAAGAACCGTCTGTAACTCCAATTCCAGGAGAACTCCAGTTCCAGGGGAATCCGAGACCCTCTTCTGACCTCCGCGGCATTGCACGACACGGGTGCACAAACTTGCATGCAGACAGTACATTCATACACATACAAAAATAAATAAATAAATAATAAAAAAAAATTAAAAAAAAAATGAATGAAGAAGGTGGTATGCACTTGCAGCATGTACACAGAAGATTATTGGGCTTAATGAAAGAAATCCTGCCATTTGTAGCAACATGGGTGAACATTTAGAGCATAATGCTAAGTAAAATAATTCAGACAGAAAGACAAATACTGTTTGATCTCTCTTGGGGACTGCTTAGTGTTGATCTCTGAATGGGACATGGTTATCATCCACTCAGATGTTCAGAAAACATCATGGAGAGGGTGAGAGGAAGAATGGAAGAGGATGGGGAAGAGTACCATAAAGAGTTCTGTCTTCCGGATCTGACAGGCTGCTGCAAGTAGTAAAGACACAGTAGCAGTGGCCGCCTACACAAGACAGACAGACAGACAGACAGACAGACACACACACACACACACACACACACACACACACACACACGCACGCACACAAAGACATGAAAGGAGAAGGAGAACTAGAAGACTAGTCAGCAGAAGTGAAGGGATAAGAGGAGGGGATGTGGGCTGGGTATGAGCACAGCGCATTCCATACAAGTCTGAATTGGCTAAGGAAATACAAATGCTGCATGTTTATGTGCAGATTCTAACTATGGGAAGCAAGAAGAGAACTATTTTGAGAAAAAGAAGGAGCCCAGGGGAGAAGCTACACAGGAGGATACTGGGGTAGAACAAACATGCATCAAAATGTCATAACAAGTACATATGTGTATTGAAATGTCATAACAAGTAAATATGTGCATTGAAATGTCTAATAAGTACATATGTGCTTCAAAATGTCGTAACAAGTACATATGTGCATTGAAATGTCATAACAAGTAAATATGTGCATTGAAAACATCATAACTAAACTATTAATGGACTAACAAAAACAATCACTTTTAAAGAAATGGACTCAAGTGGTGATTTAGAGTCTGGTGTTTGGGAAAACAAGAAGATAATGAAAAGGTGCCAACTTATGAGATGAATGGTGCTGGAGACAAGAGGTGACCATGACCATTATACCCTACTGTGTGCCTGAAATTTGCTATGAGAGTATGGGTTAGGTCTTCTCACACATACAATTGTGAGGTGACAGAAATTTTAATTATCTTGAATCTAGTTATCATTTTGAAGTATATATATATATATATATAATAATATAGTAAATATATATATATATCAGAACATACACTGTGTGCCTTGAACATAATTAAACCTGTCAGACCTTCCATCATGCATACAAAATTCATACCAGGCTCTGATTCCATTTAACATTTGACCTCCCCGGTTCTTGTGACAGCAGGTGTCTCCACATCGCTCTCCCTCTACATGATAGTCTCTTTGTTTCACACTCACATTTTAGTGAATTTTATCAAAACTGTCAATCTGAAAATCTATGACCTCTTAGTTCCTGGAAAATCTATGTATATTACATCCCTAGACAAACATAATTACTTACTGTATGCTAAATACATACCCTTGTATTTACAGAAGCCATTCATCAAAGAGGCTTCTATTTGCAATACATGGAGACTATTACAGAGTACCACAACTGGTCACACACAGATAATAAGTGTCTGTGGGATCCCCAACCCTAAGTACCACACCTAAAAGGGCAAAAGTCTTGTTGTTGAACAAGACTATGAATGCATCTCTCAACTCTCGCTAGCAAAGCTTCCTCATAAAACAGATGGTTATTAACACAGAAAGCCACAACTGCAAAATTACAGAGTGCAGGGGGACCAAGACAGGACACATGCTTACTGGACTTCATTTGGGGGACCATGGGAGGGAAAGAATCCAATGTGGAGCAGAAGTGCAGGATTGATGGTTGTTTGGGATTGCCAAGGCGGAACCTTCCAGCACTTCCTTAAGGAAAACATGACATCTTTTAGGAAAAAAAAAAATCCTCCAATTCAAGTGATATGTGTATGTGTGGATGGATGGATGGATGGATGGATGGATGGATGGATAGCTATGTATGTATAAGTATATATACTACAGCAACACGAGTTGGAGAGAACAACAAAACAACTGAAAAAAAAAGTCTGGAAAGACTCGGGAAAAGATGCAGAACATGTATGTCAGAGTGCAGGGACTCAGGTGAGGTAGGGGTATGGCGACTCTAGATTCGATTGATAAATGATGTATGACCTATGGAAAAAGTTTAATGAAAATTAAAAAAGACTTAAGAGTACCTTGATAGGAATCCTATATTAAACTTTTGCCAACAAGGGCTCAGGGACCATTGTAGACGAGGGGCCAGGAAGACTGTAAGAGCCGGGGAATCTCAGATGACCACAAGGAAAACCACACAAAATCACAGCGCAGAAGTGGGAAAATGGGTAAGAAGGCCCAACCTTAAGTGAGGAATTATTATCAACTGATCACTGCTAGGTGAGGGAGAGTTAGTCTTCTATAAGACAGTGACACTACATAAGGTGGCCAGGCTCGGGTTGATGGACTCACACCTAGGGACAAATCCAGCAGGAGTAGGAGGCTCAGTGAGGTGCAGATAGGGGATCAGATCTAAATATGATTAAGATGTATTATATAAAATGCACAAAAGTCAGTTAAAACACTTAAAAGTTATGACCGCTGTAAGCCCCCATCACACAGCATTACAAATTTTAAAAATCAGCTCCAGTCTCATGTTTTCGTTCAAAGGTCTTTATGACTAGACATGGCTGTAATGTGTTATAGTAATTGGTTTGTGAGACTTGTCCATCTCCCACATGGATGGCTGGGAACTATTATTACTTTGCATGCAACAGACACTCCATAGATGTTTGGCAGTCCATGCTGTATGGAGATGCTGTCTTTTTTTTTTAACCAATTTGCAAGTAGCTATACCCAAACTTATACAGCCCGAGGCCCCCATTGTCCAGCTGGAGGAGCTTATATGTACTATCATGTTGATCAAATAAGAGTCCAGTCTATATTGCTGTAGTTTCACAATTCACCCCAATCGCAGCCCTTACATTCTACCACACCCCCTCTTCTGCAGATTGTTCCCTAGGCTTTAGAAAAGGGACACAATTGGGTGAGAAGCAAAGCAGTCTATTTTCTCTGGAGATGTCGTTTTGGACTCTGATCAGTTCAGGCTGTTTCCTTTCATGGGTTGGCAGTTTACCCAGGAATAACCTTTTATTCCTACTGATAAAGCACAAGCAATTAGATATACAGGCATTTAAACAGTACTAATTATTATGGTAGGTTACGTTGGTATAGACACAGATGTATGGATGGTATGCTAATCCATGGACTAACATGAGAGACTTCCTTACCTCCTTTTCATAGAACAAAGAAAAACATGATGGTAATGAAGTCATTCACTAACTGTAAACTAGAGCCAACTATTATAGAGGTAATCTCTTATAAAAGTGATATCATTGCCTTCTTTAATTGACTGATAGTCATAGGAACTGTGAAAGGATAATTCCATATTCAGAGCCAAATATAATGCTAAAATCTATATAAGCTGGGTAATTAAGCAAAATATATTAATACAGGAGAGCTCTGTTATCAGAAATGGATTATTCAGCCAAGGAGATGTTGGCTAGGGGACCAAAGCCCCCAAAAAGATAAAGGGTTTTTGCCAGCAAACTGGGATACCTGCAAGAAGACAGGCGGTAAGGCCCTGCTGTGGAAGTCCCAGTGTAAGAATGGGAAAGATATATCAAGACCACACTTGCAAGTATACAGTTGGCCTCTGGAATGCCAAAGAGTGTTACCAAAGGCCACTAAATCAATAAAGCAAATATTGGTCTCCTTGAGTCAAGCAGGACTCCTCCATCAGCATCAGCTACACCTCACCTGCCTGGAAATACTTTGCAGCAGTGGCAGCCAAATGTCTGTATGTCCCAAATTTAATTGGCTATTAGCTCTCCCCTTGGAGGAATAATTCATGGCTGATGCCACAAGCTTAAGTCCTCTAGTGATTAGGAGATGTTACAAGCCACGGTAAGACCTTGTCAGCCTTTACAGGAGATGCTGTCTTAACCTGATAGTTTTATTTTTGGAAACATTTTTGTTGGAGATATTTGGCAATGAGAAATGATGTAATTGAAATGATAAAGACAATGTAAAAGATCATGGTGGGAGACCCCATGGTTTCTTCCAGACAGGAAGGATGGACCAGCCCTGAGTTTAGAGGGAAATAGAAGTATTGACCCATTTTTGAGTGGTTGCAGTTGACAACTTTTAAGCTCTCTGACACCTATGATATGTGATGAAATAATGTTCAGGAGGATTTCAACAACTTCTTAATTATTAATCCTTCTCATCCCCTACCTCATAAATAATACGCAGTGCACAGATTTTAAATAAGCATTTCAATAAATAATAATCCAACAGTTACTCAGGAATGAAGACATTCCCTTGTCAAATGAGACAGAAGCTAAACTGTGAGTCTCCTTTTTGAAGTCTACAAGGATGTCAGCATACGAAAGGCTCTGAAACACCTCTCATAAAGAGATCATTTAAAATCTGCTCCAACGTTTCTCCCATGTATTTGGTTTAAGAAAGTGTATTTATGTATATGCAGATAGACATGTATGATGTATACATTTCTAAAGCATATTTGCCTATATACATTTATATATGTACATGCTATATAAATGCAGGTGGATTGATGATTGATAGATCAGTGACAGGATAATATTAGAGAGATGATTATGGATAGATAGATACATTCACACAGACATATAAATACATAGATGATAGATGATAGATACTATATTGTAAATAGCAATTCATTCCATGAAACTAACTCTCCATTAAACCCACTTTAGAATAAAGTGACTAAGTAATCTTTAGTGAAACTAAAGAAGCCTTTTATTAAAAGTAGCCATTTATATTCTATTTTTACTTCATATACTTGCATTTCTCCCTTCATTCACATGATTACCAAGAGTTATATAAAACCCATTTCACTGGCAAATTCCACCCTAGATCTATAGCAACAACAAGAGTCTTGGGTTTTTGAAGGAATGGTAAAACTGCATAGTTTATATGAAGATGAAATTGTTGGCACTAAACAAGTTTTCTTGCCAGTTATTGCTTATAACTTTAAAAAAGCTCTAAGTTACATCTCTGATTGATACTGAATGTGCAGTTGATGATCAATGTTTTTGTGTGTGTGTGTTCCTGTGGCTAGCTCTAGCCACCAGTTACTTAGTCAAACACTAATCTAGGTATTCCCTGTCAAAATATTCTGAAGATGAAACTACATGATTAGTTACTTTTGAGTAAGAGGACTTATTTAGATAATTTCACTGTGGGTGAATCTGTCCATTGAAAGACAGTGAGCACTGCCAAGGCTTCCCTGATGAAGCAGAGATTCCCCCTGTACACAGGAGCATCCACTCAAGTCCAAAATTTTCAGCAAACACTACCTGATGGCCCACATTATGGAGCTCAGCAGAGTTGAACTCCATATATACAAAATGAATAAAATAATTATCAATACAATCCTAACCAATTACAATGGGGAATTTAAATAGTTTCTTGAGTGTTTTTGTGTTGTTTCATAATAACTTACTGAGGTTGTATTTCTTGTGGTTTTGCTGATAAAGGAAGAAATGCTATTTTCCCTATCATGCCATACAATGAAAGAAAAACTACAAAAGCAGTGCAAATGAAAGCCTGGTCTAATAATTAGGGAAATTGTATGGAGTAAGTGGTGCAAACAAAATGGTTTCAAGGGTAATAATATGGTGGCACTTTATAAAAGTCTAGAATTTTGTAAAAAAAACAGATTCCTTACACATCTTAAAATACAGCCCAACAGTTTTTCAGATGAGGAGATTGATGTTCTTAGGATAATTTTATCCCACTCTAAAATCCAGGTATATCATAAGGGAAAATGAAATCCTCTGCGTGGGAAGGTGGAGTGGTAAGCTGTTTGCATTCCCCACAATGCATGCCTCTCTGTGCACAATAGGTCAAGTGATTGTGATGAAGGGAAGTCAGTGCTTTGGAAGAGCAGAGGATGCATTCTTGTGGGAGCAAAAGGAGGAAGATAAATAAATGTTACTTGATCCAGAGGAGAGAAATGAGGAAAATAACTCAGAGTACAGTTCCACTAGATGCCAAACTCGGTGATACAAAGAGATAATGAAGTAAGTTATATGTCTTATCTTATTTAATCTTTACAGCCCTGGGAGATAGGTTTTGTTACTAATATTTTACTGAAGAGACTCAAACAAATGAGTAATTGGGTCAATATCTGCTGAGGAAAGGAAACAGGATTTGAATGGAAGGCTAAGTCCAGGTGGATGTTTTCTTTCATTATATAATGTTTCAACTGTATTTATTCAACTTTATGCTGGATTTACACTTTCTTATACCATTGGGCTTGAAATGGTGAAGAATCACACCTGAAATAAATGATCCACTATCGAACTTCTATGTGAGTTTCTTAAGGCATAGGCCAAACACATAATTAATGATAATCTTTAGATCCCATGATTTTACCCATATAAGCAGGAAAACCCCTCTAATCTATCCCTTAGAAACCAGGTTCAGACCCTGACACATACATACATACATACATACATACATACATACATACATACATATATACATACATACATATATACATACATACATACATACATATGTACATATATATGTATATGTACAGGCACATATACACACTAACCATGGGAAGAATCATATGTTAGTCCAGAAGGATAAGCTGAAATGGACTTAGTCATGTGTGATTGGTATCTATATATCAACTTCATGAGTCAAGGAAGTCTTGCTTCTCTAAAGTAGGAATCAGGACGATATCTGCAGCATGGCCTCCCAGTCTCCCAGGAAATGCAATGGGACACACACACACACACACACACACACACACACACATACTTCTCACCATGCTAGTAATAAAAATTTGTCTCTCAATTCTCACTAGAGAAGGTCCTTGTAGTGGATGGAGATTAACACAGAGATCCACAAATGGTTGACATGCCTCTCCACCCAAAGCTCAGGGATTGTTGCAGAAGAGAGAGGAAAAGATTGCATCAGCCAGATGTGGTTGATGAACATGTGTCTGGACACAGGGTAACTGCACCTTTGAACCCAGAGAACTTCTCACAGTAAGGACCTGTGCAAACCTAAGGCAGAGAGGGCCCAGCATGATGGGAGGTGTCAGAGAGCCCCAACCCTTGCTGACAGATTCTAGAAGGGCAGAGTCAGTTTTCCTTACTGGTATGATTCCTGATAGGTCGACCAGACACGAAGAGATAGACTCATGCCCAAGAGTACCTAGAAAACACAGATTAGACTAATAGGCCTTTTTATACTGTGCCATGGGTATTTGGTCTTAAAGCTGGTATTGGACCATGGATTGCTGATTTCTCTTGGCAGCTAGCCTTCAGAGGAGGTGGCTTGCAGGACAGTTCCAGCTCCATTGCTCTAAATACTGTGTCTGAAGTGTGTCCTGTCTTCAGCAATAGGGTCTTACTTTCAAGTTCTCGGAGTCTGTGTTACTTCACTTAGCATACATTTTGTAGTTCCATCCATTTACCTGCAAATGTCACAATTTCATGTTTCATTACCACTGAGAACTCCATTGTGTAAATGTACCACATTTTCATTACCCACTCACCTGTTAAGGGACATTTGTGCTGCTTCCATCTCTGCTATTGTGAAAAAAGCAGCAACAAACAAGAATGTGCAAGTATTTCTAGAATGAGATAAATATTTTGGGTATATGACAAGGAGTGATCAACTCCATCAAATGGTAGGTTCATTTTATTTTTGTAAGAGTTTTCCACACTGCTTTCCATAGGGGTGGCATGAGCTTGTAATCCCACCAGCAGCGAATGAGTGTTCCTCTTTCTCCACATCCTCTCTAACATTTGGTATCATTTATTCTCTTGATCTTAGTCAGTCTGACTGGGGTAACATGAAACCTTAAAGTGGTTTTAATTTGCATTTTGCTAATTACTAACAATGTTGAACACTTCTTAACATGTTTCATAGCCATCTTTATTTCTTCTTTTGAGGACTCTCTGTTCAAATCTTCAGCCTATCTTTTAATTGGGTCACTTGTTTTCTTGATTCTTTGTTTTTTGAGTTCTTCATATATCCTGGATGTTAAACCTCTGTCATATATGTCACCAATGAAGATTTTCTCCCACTCTATGGGTTTTCTCTTTAGTTCTTTGGTTATTTCTTTCACTGTACAGAAGATTTTAGTTTAATAGTGTCCCACTTGTTGATTGCTTACCTTAATTCCTGAGCAACTGGTGTCCAATTTAGAAAGTCCTTTCCTACACCTATATCTTGTAGGTTACTTGATGCTTTCTTCTAACAATTTCAGGTTTCAGGTTTCACATTGAGGTCTTTGACAATTTGGAGTTGACTTTTGTGCAAGGTGAAAGATTAGAGTCTAGTTTCATTCTTCTACAGTAGAGATCCAGTTTTGCCAACACTATTTGCTAAAGATGATATCTTTTCTCCAATGAGTATTCTTGGCCCCTTTGTCAAATATCAGGTGACTGAAATTGGATGTATTCAAGTTTTGGTCTTCAATTATGTTCCATTGATCCGTGGGTCTATTTTTGTGCCAGTACCGTGCTGTTCTTATGACTATAACTCTGCAATATAGGTTGATTTTAAGGGAATGCAACCAATTTTTCTCCATTTATATTGATGGCTGTGAGTTTGTTGCATGTAGCTTTAAGTATTTTGAGGTATGTAACAATTATGTGATAAAAAATAATAAAATGAAATAAATTTTTAAAAAGTATTTTGATGTATGTTTCTCCAGTACAATTCCTTCTAGGACATTTAACACAAATTCATGTTGGATTTTATCAAAGGGTTTCTCTGCATCTATTGAGATGAGCATGTGATTTTTGTCTTTGAATCCATTTATATGATTTATTACATTTATTGACTTATGTATATTGAACAATCCCTGAATCTCTGGAATAAAGCCAACTTGATCATGGTGGATGACCTTTTTGATATATGCATGTTTGTGGTTTGCATCCATTTTTTTTTCAGAATTTTGCATCTATATTCTTTAAGGATATGGGTCTATAGTTTTTGTTGTTTGTTTTATCTTTACCTGGTTTTTGTATTGGAGTGATGCTGGCTTCATGGATGGAATTTGAGAGTTCTCCCCATGTATCTATATTTTTAATAATTTGGGTAATATTGGTTGTAATTTCTTTTTAAAAGCCTGGTAGAATTCCTCTTTAAATTCATCTGAACCTAGCCCCTTTTTAGTTGGGAGGTTTTGTATTATTTTTTCTGTTTCCTTATATATTATGAGTCTGTTTCAGCTGTTGATCTTTTCTTGGTTTAGCTTTTGTAATACCATTTTAAATATTCATCCATTTCTTTTATATTTTCAAATTTAATATTCTACTGGTTTTTAAAGTAACCCCTTATACTGTTCTGGATCTTTTTGCTGTCTGTTGTGATGTTTCCCCTTTCATCTCTAGTTACATTGATTTGGAGTTGCTCTTTCTTTTGGTTAACTTGGCTCAGGGTCTATCTTGTTTATCTTTTCAACAAACCAGCTCTTGGATTCATTGATTCTTTGTATTGTTTCCTTTCTTTGTATTTCATTAACCTCTGCTCTGATTTTTGTTATTTCTTCTTGTCTTCTAGATTTGAGTTTCATGTACTGTTGTCTTTTACTGTGCAATTTGGGAAGTTCACCCACACTTGGAAGCCAGACTCAGGCACTCTCAGGCAAGCTAGAATTGTCTAGTCAATACTTTTCTTAATTGAAGAAGTTAGAATTAGGAGCATGTCCAATATTTTTCATCTATATCAATCAGAATGTAGCAACTCTCTGGATGAGTTTTGGAAAAGAGTGAGAGATTAATAGAGGGCTGCTGAACTTATTTCTCTAAAAACACTGAACTAGGTCCCAACACTAAGTTAAACACCAAGGCCAAATTCTATCTGGATTGAAAATTCACCTCCTAGTCCATTTCTTATCCCAAATACCATCCAATAGATAGACCATATAACTTGCCAGAATTATGCAATGTTTATAGGTTTTCTAGGATTCTTCTGCAAATTACCATGAGCTAAGAGGCTCAGATAATAGGACACATTGCCTCACTGTTTGAAAGACAGGAGTCTGAAATTAAGGTGTTGATGGGGTTATAATCCCTCTGAAAGACATAGAGAACTATTTCCTGCCTTCTGTAACTTTTGGCATTGTTGAAAACTTTGGAGTTCATGGCCTATAGGTGTCATACCCCAATCTCTGCCTTCTTCTTACTTTGGCTGTCTTGTACGTTTCTTCACATGATGACCTCTTTTGTGTAGTCTCTCTGGCCTCTACTTACAAATACAGTGATTTTATTAGATTAAGCACCAATGCTACTGCACTGTGGAGTCTTCTTTGTTTACCTAATTGCAACAGCAATTACCTTATTTTTGAGTAAGTTTACCTTCTGGGGAACAAGGAAATAGAACTTCAATGCCTATTTTGGAGGGGGGCACAGTTCAATATATAATGCAAATTGTATTGTTCAGCCAATAAAGCAATGCATAACTACACAAAATTATAACACAGTTCAACACCAGCATCTAAAAGTTTTCCTTATTTAAACTTAAATAATTAAAAGTTTATGCTGGCTAAGAAATAAAATCCAAAGGTTTCTCATGCCTTTTGAAGTCCAATGACTTTATAGCCCAAAACTTCAGAAAACAAATCACTAAATCCATTCTTTTGAGTCTCTTGTTCTAAAATCTGGAAGTCAAGATGGAATTAACATTTTTTAATTCTTCTGTGTCCTTTATCTGATGATATTTTACACACAGACTGTGTGGCACATCTCTTCCTGCTCGGCACACTGATATCTCAGAACTCTTCTGGGCTGTTCCATTTATTCCTGTTGCTCTTTTTCACCTTCCTTCCTCCCCCCTTAGTTTTCTCTCTGCTTTATCCAGAGCTAACACCACATCTTCAGTAATGTTCCTACTTTATCTGAAGTATTTTTAATTTGCTTAGTCTGCTTCCCCAGGATTTTTACATTCATTCTACAATCTCTGAATTGTCTGGTTATTGAAAGAAAGCAGTAAAGATGCAGGGAGTCTCTGGTAAATGTCTACCCATTATGTTTTTTGATAACTCCATGAATTTTTTGTTTGTACTCAAATAAGCTTCCCCATGCATTAATCAGTTTATCAATGAAAGCTAGCGTTGTTCCAATATGAAGCTAGAATTCAGGTATCAGAAAATACATAACCACTGTCAGAACTTCCATAATTAGCAACAGAAGAGATAGAATGAAGCAGTGTGGGAAAGGCAGAGTCAGTTCCTGGCTCGAGGGCTCTGTAAGGGAGCCACATGAAACCAAGAAGTGGGCTTTTCCAGAGTCTTATTGTTTACTTTTTCTAAGATGAGAGGTAGAGAGCAGATGAGAGAGGGAGGAGAGGAAGGGCAGACAGAGGAAGAGAGAGGTGTCCTAATTTGCTTCCTGTTGGTGATGACACATGGGAAGTTGGGGTCCCTTCCTGGGATACTCCTTAAAAACAGAATTTTAAAATGGATTCAGAGCTTGAGGACAACACTATTAGAATTTAACAGAAAATCCTGGGGCTGGCAAGCTGTAAGATCAGCAGCTGCTGAGACAGAGACTGGAAGAGAAGAGGGGGGAAGCCATACCTCTCACACTGGCATGGAGGTCAGACACTCGGGGACTAGCATCCACAAGGTAAGGATGGGATCTTTAAAGGACTAAGGAAGCCAACAATGTGCAGGAAACCAGCATGTTAGGGAAATCTTGCTTAGAAGAGAAAAAAGAAGAAGAAAAGAAGGGAGCTGGAGGGATAGGTCAGCAGTTAAGAGCACCAGCAGCCCTTGCAGAAGACCTGGGTTTAATTCCCAGCACCCACATGTGGCTAACAACCTTCTATGACTCCAATTCCAGGGGATCTGACACCTTCTTCTGACCTCCGTGGGCACTGCATGATATAGGTGCATTTTCAATATATGCAGGCAATATACTCATACACACAAAATAAAAATAACAAACAAGAAGGAATGGATAAGTTATGCTTTTCTGAATAATTTAGGAAAGCAAGCAGAATGGCTGCAGTTGGGTAAGATAAAGTGTTAGGGAAAAGATTCTGGAAACAGAAAGTGCTACTGTAGTCATTACCGTTCTCATTAAAGAACTAATAACTCTACCTACCTCTTTATCATGGCTTAAGGTTAACCTGCTATCACAGAAGTTGTCCCTTAACCAGAAAATTGACTGAGGCCCAGCTGGAATGTTAGATTTCCACCTAGGGGAGTCATTCTACTTTCTTGACCAGAAGAAGTTTTCTCTTAGCAGACCCTTACTGCTTCTCTAACACTGTGATAAACACTATGACCAAAACCGAGTTTGGGAAGGAAGGTCCCTTACTGCTTCTCTAACACTGTGATAAACACTATGACCAAAACCGAGTTTGGGAAGGAAGGGTTTATTTGACCTTCCTGGTTTCAGTCCGTCATCAAGGGAAGCCACCATAGGAAACACGGGGAGGAGCTTGAAGCAGAGACCATGGACGAGCGCTGCTAGCTGGCTTCTATCAGTTCATGTGCAGCTAGCTTTATACAGCTTAGGACTGCCTGATCCGAGGGTCACATTCAGCCAGCTTTCCTGTGCTACTTAGGACCACCACCTCCTACAGTGGGATGGGCCCACTTACGTCAATTAGCAATCAAGAAAATGCACCAAGACATATCCATGAGCAACTCCAATGAAGGGAACTCTCCAGTTATGATTCTCTTCTCCCAGGGCGTCAGGTTGACACGCAGATTAGGCATCACACAGGAAGAGAGGAAGGAAGGGAAAAAAGAGGAAAAGAAGGAAGAGGGGGAGAGATAAGGAGACAGAAGCGATAACAAGAAGAGAGAAGGAGGATGGGAAGGAGGAAGGGAGAGATAAGAGGAAGGGGGCTGTGGAGGTGGGAGGGAGAAAAGAATAATAAGGTAAACGAATCCATTACTCTTTACACTTAGCAGAAAAAAAGGCACAAATCTAAAACAGTAGATTGTTAGTGTTCCAGTGGAGTTGACCTAGTATTTGCATTTTCATATCCTGTTCTGAAGTCTTGGGTGAAATTATGATAAAGCAAGCAACAAAAAAGGCATTGTTAGATATCACAATAGTTAAAACATCAGCTTCTTGTAGCGGTGCTCATTTTGAAATGAAATACAAATGGGAATTAAAAAAAATCCTTTCCTTATAACCTAATTGCTATTTTAGCTAATCCTGTAAGGTCAAATTCAAATGTAAAAGTCCATTCATTTGGTCTCAAACTGATTAGACTCTGCAGAGCACAGGTGAATTTAAACACCACCAATACCAATAGCAAAACAAAGCTACACAAAGAAAATAATATGTTGATTGTTCTCCCTGGTCCTGACTGTCTCAAGGACATGTCAGTCCCTTCTAAAGGAGCCAAGATAGGTGGAAGGAGCAGTCAATGTTGTCTTCGGACAAGACACCATCATTGTCTCCACTTTACAACTGAGAAACAACATCTTTGTGTCATATGCTGAACACATATTGATTATATCCAGAATGAGAAAAGATCTGCACAGTTCTTTGTTCTATATAAAAATGAATGAAGGGTTTTCCGCCCTCATAAACTGTGTTATCTTGTGGGATGGGGGCCATTTCTAAAGGATAGTCCATTAATCCTTTTTGTTCTGTGAATCTATAAACTAGCAATTTCTATGAACCACAACAATTAGAAGCAGGTTACAAAGCAAGGCCACAAGTCAATAAAACCTTCACATACATAAATGGCAAAGGTTTCAGGGAAGAAATGACATTTGAAACAAGGCAAAGATAAGTTGATGTTTATATATTGTGACTCATACAGTAATTTTTTATAAAAACAATTGAACAGTTCAACTCAGATTGCCCAGATGTCGTAAATCCTAGCTTTCCACAGATTAGGGGTTACCCTACAAAGGACACTCCATCTGCTTTATTTAAAGTTAATCCCATCCCCTCTGGGAGTAGTGGTGCACACCTTTAATCCTAGCACTTGGGAGGCAGAGGCAAGAGGATTTCTGTGAGTTCAAGGTCAGCCTGGTGTACAGAGTGAGTTCCAGGACAGTTGAGGCTACAGGGAGACACTGTCTCAAAAATATTAAAAAAAAAAAAAAAAAAAAAAAAAAAGTTAATCCCATCCTGTTTGAATTTTCTTTTGAACTGAACAGTTCTGCTGCTTCGGGGTTTCCTTCGTCTTCCCCCTCCCTGGCCACCTTTAGACTTGGTCTACAGTCTCCAGGGAACTGCCCGCCTCGTGGCAGTGGCAGGCCTTAAACTTCCCAGCTCTGCTCTCCACTCATTGGACTTCTCCAGGTCATGGGAAGCCTGCGCCAGAATTCACTTAACTCGCGTCTGGGACTGCCCTTCGAGTGTGGCACCGAATTGTCCTCACGGCATTCCATATTTGGCATTCGTAGACAACCTACCTTGAGACTTCCTCGTTCTCAAATTTTCCAACACCCCAAGAAGGCAGGAAATTCTACATTGCAATCTCCAAACCTCACCAAAATCTGAGAGATCTCCCCCTTACATGGACCGCCCAACTACCGCTACCCCGGAAGCCCCACAGAGGAGCCAGCAGTCCCGTTCTGAACCCATATCTGACCTCTTTTTCTCTTTTCCCTTCGCGGTCCCTTGCCGCTCCGTCTTTTCCTGCTTTACCCCAGCCCTCTTTTCCTACCTGGCTCCCTGCTTTCTCTCTCCCACTCTTTCTCTCTCAGGGTCCAATAACCCTGGCACCCACAAAGCTTTTCTTTGGTTTGTGGAAAACAACATATTTTCCCGAGTTATGTGTCATAACCAGACTTCTCTATGAGCTACAAGGTTGATGATGTTTGACAGACATCTTCACCTCTTCATATGAAAAACCCATCTTTGGAAACATATGCAAAATCCCTTTTTCTCCCTCAGAACAGCCAGATTCCGGGACACAATGGCCCTGGTTTGTGGCAATGGGACTAGAAATACAAAGAAAGTGTTTATAGTTGGGAGGCTCTTTGAGTCTGCACAGGGTTTAGGCAGCTTTCAATTGTGTGGGCTTCCATGGATGACTGAGAGGCATGGCAAGCCACGGATTATTTATAAAGAAAAGAGATGTTTTCATTTTGATTCAGGTTCACTTCAAAACAGGCACAGCTTTGGTATGTTGACTGTTTGAACACTGACCAACACATAGTCCTCTTTATTTGGCTTCGTCAATATTACTTAAGTTTAAGACTTTTAAATGTAAAGAGGAGATTCCACCAAGCTGTACACCACCAGAATTTGTGCTGTAAACCATTAAAGCCAATTTTAAGATTGGAGAATTGATTTACTTGCCGTCTAAAATACTGGGACATCTCATCTCTTTCCAGCTGTTCACCTGTGCAAGGGATACCCTCTTTGCACAGAACTTATCTATAAATTCTGAATGTCACATGCCTCCAATAGTCTCCTGCTTTTTGACACCATGTGGCTCCAAATTGGCTTAAGAATTATCTTTTAAAAGTTTTCAAGCACACTGTGAAAGGAATTCTGCTTGTCTTACAGTGCAGGAGTGGCAGTGAGGGTTCAGTGGTCGGGAAAGTAGACAGCAGGCAAGGGAGATTAGTTTGGGCAGGGAGACAGCCAGTGCACAGTACAGGCAGACGGCAGGCAGGAGAGTTTGGCAGGCTGGTTTTAATTGTAACTGTGATGTACCTTAATTGTACAGTTTACTCAGTAGACAATGAACCATTGACACAGTTATGCTTGTGAGTGATATTACTGAACAATGCTAGAAAAGACAATTCACTTGAAACCATTTTCCATAGGAATTTAGAACATAAGTGACTGTAGGAACAAAAATTAAAATGCACAGATGCAATGTGTAGACAACAGGATAGTTTATCCTAGAAAAAAAGCCCTTTCTCCAAAGTCAGACCAATAACTTTTGTTCAAAAGACCATAAACCCCTATTTACAAAAAACTGGCCGGATATATTACTAGAAATACAAATAGGCAGGCAGAATGGCTCAGCAAGTAAAAGGGTTTGCTGTTCAAGCCTGATTATTTAAATTTAATCCTTAGAACCCAGTCAGGTAAAGATGGAAGGAGAAAACCAACTCTGAAAGATTGTCTTCCAACCTGTACACAAGGGCACAAAAATACACATACACACCTCCCATATATACAAAAATACGCATACACACCTCCCAGATATACAAAGCAATAATGATATTAAATAACAGAATTTTCTAAAAATGAAGTAGACATGGTCTGGAGAGGCACAAAGCACATCACGGAAAACTTTTTAAGAATACTAAATATAGGTTATGCCCAACTTGCCTTAGCTGGTCACACAGTGTGCTATAGCGACTTGCAGCATGCCATCTTACTGCGATTCCTGATGTGGCAGCTGAGATGGGCTTTAAAAATAGGTTTTGTCTAATTGAATTCAAAATCAATTAAAATCCTATTAGAAATATAATTGTCTGGATAGAAATCACAAAGTGCTATCTCTAAAATAAATGGGGGGGGCACTTACATATCTAACGCTCTGAATCACATGGGCTGCCTCGTGCTTTTCTGTCCTCGCCTGTCCAGATGTGGGTACAGAGGCCTCTATTTCTAAAGAAAGAATAACTGGAAAGACATGTCAGAGGCAAATGAAGACACTCACAAAGCACACCAGTGTGCAGTGAGCATTTTCTAAGACAATCAAAGGCCTGGAAGACATCACTACGTGGCTGATGACACTTTCCCAGCAACACATGAACATCCTAAGTGTGATGGTTGATGCCGTGAGCTCGACACGGTCTAGAATCACCTAGGGGACAAGACTCTAGGCCTGTGTGTGAGGGTTTAATCCAGATTAGGTTAACTGAGATAGGAAGAGCTGCCTTCACCATGGGCATCACCACCTCATGGGCTAGAGACCTGCACTGAAGAAAGAGGAGGCTAGCGTTCTTTGCTGCCTATTATATTGTGGTGGCAGGTGGCAGGTGGCAGTGTGATCAGCTCCCCTACAGACATGCTGTCAGTGTGATCAGCCCCACCACACTCATGCTGTCAGTGTGATCAGCTCTACCACACTCATGCTGTCAGAGTGATCAGCCCCACCACACTCATGCTGTCAGAGTGATCAGCCCCACCACACTCATGCTGTCAGAGTAATCAGGTCTACCACACTCATGCTGTCAGTGTGATCAGCCTCCCCACACTCATGCTATCAGTGTGATCAGCCCCACCACACTCATGCTGTCAGAGTGATCAGCTCTAACATACTCATGCTGTCAGTGTGATCAGCCCTACCACACTCATGCTTTCAGTGTGATCAGCTCTATCACATTCATGCTGTCAGAGTGATCAGCTCTACCACATTCATGCTGTCAGTGTGATCAACCCTACCACATTCATGCTGTCAGTGTGATTAGCTCTACCACACTCATGCTGTCAGTGTGATAAGCCCAACCGCACCCATGCTGTCAGTGTGATCAGCCCTACCACACTCATGCTTTCAGTGTGATCAGCTCTACCACACTCATGCTGTCAGTGTGATCAGCTCTACCACACTCATGCTGTCAGTGTGATCAGCCCCATCACACTCATGCTGTCAGTGTGATCAGCCCTACCACACTCATGCTGTCAGTGTGATCAGCCCCACCACACTCATGCTGTCAGTGTGATCAGCTCTATCACACTCATGCTGTCAGTTTGATCAGCTCTACCACACTCATGCGGTCACTGTGATCAGCTCTACCACACTCATGCTGTCACTGTGATCAACTCCACCACACTCATGCTGTCAGTGTGATCAGCCCTACCACACTCCTGCTGTCAGTGCTGTTCTCTCCATGACGTGCTGTACCCTCAACCTGTAAACCCAAATAAACCCTTCCTTCTTTCAACTGTCTCTGTCAGGTATTTAAACACAAGTAACTAATCCATTAGAGCCATTCCACCACACAGGTACCTTTATTTCTTATCCAAAGCCCAACTCAAATGGCTCTCTTTTGAAAAAGCCAAACCTGCCTTCTAAAACTGCACTTACCAACTGGCTCCTCAGAATCATCATCATTTGGCCCTTTGGTCTTTATTACTTCAAAACGTGCTGCAAGGGTCGATCTCCTTGTTCAGAAAGTACAGTTCTAGAAAGCATGATCTAAGAGTTTTTGAGAACTAAAAGCTCTCATGTCACATCCAGACCAGCAGAACACCATCTGCAGGGTGACGAGATGATGAAATGTTTTGTGCATTTGTCAGTTTGAGAAACAGTCTACTCTGTCTTGTTCTCAGGATAACACCTGGTTTGTGTATTTTTAAAAGTAAATATGTGATTTTAAATGTTTGAGACATTAGCAAATGAATATACAAGTTGAGTAAGCTTTTCTGGATTAAAGGAACCCTTTGCTCTAGAATAGTAAGGCATAAATGAGACAATTGTATAGAAAGCACTTACCAAAGGCAATTACATTTAAGCACTTAGAGAGACTTTCATGTACTCAGTTTATTAAATGTTAGTTAATCTCATCAAAATCTACACTGCTAAGCCAATTGGCTTCTTTACCCTTGACTATGACTGCCACGTGTTGGTCAATGTATTCCAGGATAACTTGGTTGACTTTAGCATCCATTATGGAGCATGAAAAAGAAACACTATTATAGAGCCATCATGACAAGTAGTGGGAAAGGTAATGAAGAAAGTGAGTCTTTTCTCTAATAGTAGAATGACTGTGAACCTTAATTTGAGGAATGCAATTGTTAGAAACATTGCATAGAGCATTTCTTAAGTAACCACTTGGTACTGCAGGAAACTCAGAGTGCAGTGAAGACACATGTTCTATTTGTCAGAATGCTAAAAGAACGAAATGATTTTGTTTTGTTTTACTTTTGCAGTTCCCTTGAACCAAAGTAATTTCCAATTTTCCTCTATTTCCTTGTCAATCTTGCTTTTAAACAAATCTCTTCAAAAGAAAGAGCAAACACCAAAGAAGGAAAGCAAAATACTTTGTGTTGAAAAAAAATAGACACTTCCAGTTTTTGAACTGGTACTTGAAGTCAGGCACTATAAAAAGATGAAGTGTAGAGTTTAATTGTCCTTTTATCAGATGGTGGGTGGGGTGGATGAAAATATTCCCTTTAGCAGCCTATCAACTCTTTCAACCTTGCCTCTTGAAATCTTTCCTAACATAGGAGCTGATACTGCAGGTTTTATATTTATAATGATTAATTAATTCTGCACTAAGCAATGTTCTTGACTGCAAGAACAAAATCCATTTTAAAAACCCTAAATGACAGCTTGCCTAAAATAATTAGCACCCATACTGATAGAACTGAAATATTCCTCCTCAACTTTCCACAAGAAGATTTCACCAATTTAATAAACTGATATTTTTTTCTTATTGTTCTAGATTAATAATAATAATAATAATAATAATGGGGTTGGCAAAACAATAGTTTACATGAAAAACTCAAGCAAAGGCTATTAAATGAGGGAGGAATATCTAAACATGAGTAGATTTAAATTATCTCACAGAGCCCAGGCATAACCAAATGCTCTGAATGGCTGACCTATGGATGTATGGTGCTGGTTGTGGTTGAGGTTTGGAAGGAAGCACTTAGAACAAAATTGCCCACAGTCTGCAACTATTAAACATTCCAGTGAAACAGTCTTGGCATATATATATATATATATATATATATATATATATATACTAGAGTTTTAGCATTTCTTTGAAACTCCTTGGCTCTTGCTATCAAATTTACTGATTATCTAGTTTATTTAGGACTTAAAAGTCTTTAAGAGTTCTAATGTATGTTTCTTGTGACAAAAGTGAAAAGTCAAACACATATGATGCAGTTGCTGGGGTATCTTAGGTATTTTAGAGTAGAGTTCATAAAATCACTCTGGAAGAAGAAGCTCCCCACCAAAGCAAACGCAGTGTAGCGCCTGTCACCGATAACTTCTCTAAGAAGTGAGGGCTTTGGCGATAAAAGGCTTTGATGAGGGGTCTGGAAAGATGGCCTAACGGTTAAGAGCGCCTACTGCTCTTGCAGAGGACCCGGGTTCGATCCCCAGCACCCATGTGGCGGCTGAGAACTGTCTGTAACTCCAATTCCAGGAGAACTCCAGTTCCAAGGGAATCCAACACCCTCTTCTGACCTCCGCAGCATTGCACAACATGGGCTCACAGACCTACATGTAGACAGTACATTCATACACTTAATTAATTAATTAATTAATTAATTAATTAATTAATGGCTTTGGTGATTTACCTGAAATCTTCATTGTCTTGTCTCCTTATTTTCTATTCTCTATCTCATGACAGTTATTTCTTCAGTTCCACATGAAATCTTAACTAGCTTCTTTTTTAATTTGGTTAGGGAAAGGCAAAACTATCCAAGTTCACGTTGTCAGTGAACAAATTACATTTTTCTTAAGGGCAAAATAAGTTGGGTTATTCTTTGCTTTAGATTTAGCCAGGGCAGTCTTAAATTTCATTGACAGGATTAATTCAAAAAATCTTTGATCATATTTTCCCTTTCTACTATACTGTGACAATACTGCCGTGGCTACCAACTTCAATGATTTCTGTAGCTTGAAGAATCATCCAAACTGACAAACTAATTGCCTCAAGCTCTATGATCCAATCTGGTAGTGACTGGTCTCCTGTGGGTTTATAAACATGTGAGGGTTGACAAAAGAGACGGTTCATCAGGTAAAAGCATGTGCTCCCAGGCCTAAGGAACTGAGTCCCATACCTGGGACCACATGGTAGAAGGAGCGAAATGGCTCCCACATGCATCCAACCTCCATGTGTGTAAGGCGGCATATCTGTCTCTCCCCATACTTTCCTACACACAAAATAAATAAATGTAATTTTAAAGCAAACATTTGAGAGATGATTAGTTCAAATTGAGTTGTGCTATTAGCATAAAGAACAAAGTACAAGGAAAAGAAAGAATATAAAATACTTCATTAGTCATTTCATGTTGATTATATTTGAGTGAAAATTATTTGGCTCTATGAGGTTATATAAAATATATTCCTGAGTCATTTCTTTATACTTTTGAAATGTGACTACTAGAAATTTTAAATCACATTTGAGGCTAATATATTTAGCTCTCTCTGTGAATTTATTAGACAGTCCTGGACTGAAGAGAATTATTCAGCAGTCCTTCTTATCCATGAGACATACATTTCAGTCCTCCTAGTGGATGCCTGGAACTGACCACGACTCCAGCCATGTGATTCATTTTCTTTTCCATCTTCAGTAAGCACATTCCACACATTGTTCATAACTCTCAGTCTGAGGTAGCAAACTAAGGTGAATTTGCTTTCTCATACAATTTAAATCAGAGAAGATCTGTTCTTAATGTATATCTTAACAATCTCAGTCCATAATTTTTTAAATTTTATTTATGATTTTATTTTATGTCTATATATTGCCTGCATGCATGTAAGTTCACCTGTGTTGTGCAATGTGTGCAGAAGTCAGAAAATGGCATCAGATTCCATTGGAACTGGAGTTACAGATGGTTTTCAGCCACCATGTGGGTACTGGGAATCAAACAATGATCTTCTGCAAGAGCAATCAGTGCTTTTAACTTCTAAGCCATCTCTCCAGGCCTATAGTCTACATTTTTTATTTCCCTATTAAGCTGAGAACTTTCAGTTTTTCACTTAAATGCTCTATGGTTTCTCTGGGAATGCCGTAACTGCCAAAATCATCCATAATTGCCAAAATCACCCATCTTATACTCTGGAGGCATTATTGAATAAAATAGGTTTTCCTTTCACACTGTGATACTGTGTTAGTCAGTATGATAAGGTGGTGATTAGGTCACTAGTGGGCAGGTAGCATAAGCAGTGTGGATGCTCTGGACAAAGAGATGATAAAGGTTATTCCTGGACAAACTGTCAGCCCATGATAGGAAACAGCCAGAATTGACCAGAGTCCAAAACGACAGCTCCAGAGAAAGTAGACTGTTTTGCTTCTCATCCACCTGTGCTCCTTTTCTAAGCCTAGGGAACAATCTGTGGAAGAGGGGGTGTGGTAGACTGTAAGGGCTGCGATTGGGGTGAATGGTGAAACTACAGCAATATAGTCTGGACACTTATTTGATCAACTTGGTTGAACATACAAACCCCCCCCCCATCTGGACTGTGGGACTCTTGGGCTGTGTGGGTTTGGGCACAACTGCTTGCAAATTGGTTTTACATGAAGGATACTTGTACTCATAAATCATTACTTATTGTTAAAAAATGAAAAAAATAAAGAAGTAATAGAACAAAAGAACTGAAAATGGTAAAATGTTCTAGAATTTCCTTAAGCAAAAATAAATAAAGAAATAAAAATAAAAATACCCCCCCCAAAAAAAGTTGACGAAAGATTTCCTCACGTTACTCCAAATAGCATATGAGTTAACACTTGGGACTTGTTTATTTGGGGAATCTTCTATTTAAGGCTTTCAGAGTAACTGAATGCATGGAAGGTGAATCTGTGAGCAGAAACAGACTACTATACTTAAATATTTCTGTTACTCATTCTTATTCTCATTTTATGTGTATAAGTGTATTACCTGCATGTATGTAAGTATACCAGTATCATGCAATGCCCACAGAGGTCAGAAAAAGTTGTTGGATCCCCTGAAATTGGAGTTATAGACAGTTGTTAGCCACCATGTGGATGATGGGAACTAAATCTGGGGCTCTTGCAAGAGCAGCCAGTGTTCTTAACCACTGAGCCATTACTTCCAGCCCCAATTGCTGGACACTGAACCATTCACAAAATGTTCATCCATTTGTTCTTATTACAAAGAGTGCACACTAGTATCTGAGAATCATAAATTTAGAATTTTCTTTAAATGAAAATGATACCCTTCATAGCTATTGTAAACAATAAATGAAGACCTTTAAGGAACCAAAGGTAGTGCCAGGTAAGTTGCAAGAGAAAGAGACTAGACTTGTCTAGCTAGGCAGATAAGATCTTGGACTGTGTGATACATGGTGTGGGCAGGTTAACCTCTATGTGTTTCTGTTTTTGACCCATGAAGTGAAAGTCATAATCTAACCCTTCCAGTTTGTGCTGATAATAATGTAGCACTCAAAAAGTAGAAGTCAGTACTAATATGTAATAAATGTTTATAGTTATTTTAATTCCTCCAACTAACTGTTTACTAGATGCCAGGATTGGTTTGAGGATTTAGAAACACTGTATTATTGAAACCTCCCAACAATAGCTTCAATGGAAATAATATTATAACAGCTAAACCTTATAGAGATTTAACCAACCCCTGAGCAAAAGGCTTTCCTTCTCTGTGTTTCTCACACAACACGATAAAGTTCATCTTTACCTCTTAGATGTGCATCTGGAGCAGAATCATATACAGCTGGGGAGGAGGTGTAGGAGGGGGTGGCCAAGATCTCAGGTGAGGGTTTAATGACTGCCCATCTTCTTTCCATGGGGGGAGTGATAACAAGACTGATCATGAAGGTCTCTTGCAAATGGTCACAGATATTTTAAGGAAGATGGTAATTGCTGTTATGGTTAGAAGACAGGTGTTCCATAACAGAAGCCAAAACACAGTGTATTTATTAACCTCATTTTATAGATGAGCAGGCTGAAGATCAGAGAGGCACTCTACCTCAAGTCACACAGAGTAAGGCCAATCTGGTCAGATCTATTCTCTGTCACTGCCAGTCTGTCTGAACAATCAAAATGTCTTTTCATAAAATTTACCTTTCCCCTCACTTGAACTTTCAGCCTTAAGAGTAAGAAAAAAATGCTTAGTTTCAGAGTTGCAATCCCAGTGTGTTTAATATCATATAATTCAAAACAACAAAGAAAATGCCAGGCATGGTGACACATGCCTTTAATCCCAGACACTGGGAGGCAGAGGCAGGCAGATATTTGTTAGATGGAGGCCAGTTTGGTCTACATGGTGAGTCCCAGCCAGCTGGGACTACAGGGAGACTGTCAAAAAGAAATGCAAGAGTTCTTAGTTCTCTATCAGTTCAGAATGCTGTAACCCAATGTCATGTACTGGGTAGCTTATAAACACAGAAACTTGTTTCCCATAGTTCTAAAGCAGGGAAGTACAAGATGAATGTGCCAGCAGAGAGATTCATTGTCTAGTGAGAACCTATTTCCTGGTTCATCTATGATCATCTTACTGTGTCCTCACAGTGCAGAAGAGAGCTCTCCAAGGTCCCTTTAGTTTCCAAGACTCTACCACTTAATATATCAGATTTGGCTCTAGTATTCAGAATGAATTTTGGAGAAAGTACAAACATTTGGTCCCCTGTATGTAACAAATTGTTTGGCTGATTCTGTGACATCTGCATTCTTCCACAGATCTAAGCCCTCATTACATGTCCTAGAGATTATCACTATATTTCAGGACTGGAATTTTATCATTTTAAAAGTCACTCTGGGAAGACCGCAAAGCTCATTGAAACTCAGAGCATTGCCTATTCCAGCTTACTAATCATTCCTCATGTACCTGCAACAAAGCTTTTCAAACTCTGGACTATAAATTCTGGTTTTATTGATCCTCAATAACAGTGAATCCTTGTACTACACCAAGAAAAGATGATCATTTGAAAAAAGTCCTTACAAGTAAGGTTTCATGAAGCTGAGAAAATATTCCTACCAGAACTCATAAATGCCCTCCACCATCTGGAATCAATGATTCCCATCAGTCATTTCCATGAAAGAAAGTAGAGGAGATGGTCACTCTCCACCACTTGTAGGATGCCAATGGAAAATTAACAATAGATGTAGTAACCTTGACAAGAATACAATAAGCTTGTTGGAAATACATTCATTTCTAGCAACCACAATCCAGGTTGGCATCCCTGCTAACCTCAGAGGGCGGTTAGAGGCTCTCTGACTCATCTAGTAAAGGAATCCCAGTCTTTTTCAATTTGTATGGTCACTGGTTCCTAGAGGAGTCAGACATTTTTCCAAATGTACACTCTGGTGAGTTAGTCTAAAGGAGTCACTGTCATTGTAACCTTCCAAGGACATCAGTAGAGTAATCATGCATGCCTTATAGGCACTTGAGTACCGTATATGTAAACAGAAGATAATCCTACATGTTCTGTACTCTCCGAGAGTTTAAACAGACATCCAGACTGTGGATATAGCTCTCAAACACACCCTTTGGCTTCTATCTGCTGGACATAATACTCGGTGAAATACGAAAATACTAACTCTTACAAATGTTCTCCTGCAGTTTATATTTATATGGCAAATCTTTAAGAACGACATTAGATACCCTCCTTAGAGAATACACTATGCTTTGAAAACCCATGTTGACTACCATTTTGCGTCAAGCTCAGGACATAAATACAATTTGAATTATAACTGGGTGCCTGTCTATAGCTTCTACCTCTCACATGAATCAAACTTTGATAAAAGGATGCAGATTTCATAGAAATGTGAGGTAGATGTCTCATGGATAAATATTATACATTACAGCAAGCATATTCCTTATTTAAACTAAAGTCATTTACCTGAAACATATGCATATTTCTCCTATTGTCCCAGCCCTAAGAGACACAGTTTGAGGTGTGTATCTTGAGAAAAACCATCCTTGAGAGTCCACTGCCCTCCTCTTCACTTTGAGAGCCTCCCACCTGCTACAGATCTCCTGTTTCCCTCCTTTAAACATTCTCTTCTTGTTTCTAGAAGCACGGAGGGGTTGCAACATGTCTTATGTGGGATTTTCTTGTCTGTTTTCCTCGACAGCAATCATGTACCAGAAGCCAATGACATCACTGTTTCCTTTTTAGGCACAGCCTCCTGGACCTTCCAAGGGGAGACCCATCCCCCCACAACGTGAGCTAGTGGTGCGGTTCGGGTCCTCTTACGAAGCCACCACACTGTGTTTTCTGCAGAAGTACAAGTCCACTCACCACACTGTCCACATGAACTTTGAAATAGACCTTAGTACCCTATATTTCCCAGAATACTCCCACAAATCCAGAAAGTTCTGTCATGAAGCAAAAGCTACCAAGCACTGGTAGTTACCCCACTCCTTGTCTGCTGGCTAGAGAAAAAGATGCCTGATTGCTGAAGCAGCAAACACAGCTAGCATGGAGCCCATCAAATGTTGGAATGATAGCTTGATCGCAGTGCCCGTGGCTTCAAGTCCTAGCCGTGTTACTGCTAGCTCTATGACCCCGGCAAATCTCTAAACCCTTCTGTGCCTCCTTTCTCTCACCTATAAAGCAGTGATGGCGATAATAATTGGAGCAGGCGAGACTTGGCCTCCTCTCACAACCACTTGGAATATTTATGACATATTAAAGATGGTGTGGTTTTTTGCTGTTCTTAACCCTCACAATAACTCTCAAAGAATTAGCATCATTCCCATTTACAGGTGAGGAAAGTGAGGGACAGAGAAGAAATCAATTGTGCCCAGGGTGACTATCCTAACAACGGAGCTTTGAACAAACTCTCATGGAGAAGCTAAAAACCACATCCCATATTTTACTTCTCACCATCTCCCCCTTGTGTTACAAAATAATTCGCAACTTCAGATTACCCATCAAAAGGCTGATCTAATTCCCTCATCATCTCCAGTTCTCTCTGGCAAGGCAGTAAGGAGTAGTGAATAGAGCCCACTGCCCAAATGCTCTAGAAGGGGTACATTCTGCCAAGGCATCGCCTGCTCTCAATACATTCATTACAAGCTTTCAACAACTACTGCAAGTTCCCGTCCACATGTGCAATCGCTCACTGCCAGTTCTCTCTGCATTTTCCTCTGTATTATCTTTTCTGCGCTCAGATGCTAACCCGGCCTTCGCCTGGCACTGCAGCCGGCCCTCTGTCCTTTCTCTTTTAGATTTCCTTGCCTCTAGTGAGCTGTAACCAAAAGCTGAAGCATAAAACTCCCCCTAGTGGAGATGCAAGGAATATTCTAAAATTGCCTGGGTTACAAATCACTCCATCAAAAACCTACATACTCTTTTGAAAGTCATTCCACAAAGAAGAAACGCGCAAATTTAGAGTGACAGGTGACAAGGGTGAAACAGGTTCCTTTGCTTCCCTGAGAGCATAGGGTGAGTAGAATAGCAAAACTGGGGGCGAGAGATGAGAAGGCATCTCCGATTTACAAGGGAGGCATCTGTGCGTTCGAAGTGCAGGCAAAGGAAGCAGGTGGTGTCAGAGGCGGGGTGGGAAGTAAGGAGAGAACTTTTGAGCTGCAGTACAGAGAGGTCAAAGAACTAGGTCTTTTGTCTAAAAGCACTGGGGAGCAATGAGAGGCCTTCACACTGGGAAAGCAGAATGATAACAGATTATTTTAATAGAGCTTCCCAATCATCCAGGCCAGGATCCAAGTGAGAAATCCTTTGAATCTGGTGGTTTTGTTTCCCTGTTATTTTTATGTCATAGTTCTGGGCACAGGCAAGATTTAACCAATAGAATCTGAGACCTGCTGTCTTAAGCAAGACAGAAAGAGAGATGCTTTTTCTGGGAGCTAAGGGATATTTCTAAGTCAGCGCCCCCTCCTGAGTAGCTGTCAGCTCCGTCTGGAAAGGACTGAAGTTACTGATCAGAATATGAGTCTAGTAATTCCTTAGTGATCTTCCCCTCTGTGAAGAAGAAAACAATAAATGCTTCTCTGTGGTTATAGTACATTTCCTTATCAATTTACTTATCCAAATGGCTTGTGGGTCCCAGAGAAGCCTGAAGTTTGATGTTGCAAAAGTTTTAGTCATCTTTAAGTCTTCCTCCATGAGACGCACCCTGTGGTGACCAGACGCCCCCTTCTCAGCACCTGACATCACTTTTCAGTCAAACCCCATTAAACATGGTCTAAGGATAAATTGTGCATTCTGCCCCTATGCCACTACCTGCTCACATAAAGAGTGCACATTGTGGAGATTAGGGAGAGGCGAAGGGATGTTCTGCCATCTAAGGATTACCAAGGACCCCTAGCAAGCCCCTAGGAACTAAAACAGACTTTGGCCTAGGTGTTTGCTGCCTAATCAATAAAGAGTACAATGTATTTATCATGACCTTGGAATTTGGGACATTCAAGATCAAAGCGCAGGCATGTTCAGTGATCTGAAGAGGGCTGAATGTCCAGAGGAAGGTGGTGCTGTCCCTGGCATCAGGAAGGAAGACAAAGGACACGTGACTGAATATTGCATAAAGCATTTTTTTTTGTCTTTTTGAGATCTTTTTGAGACAGGGTCTCCTTGAAGCCCCAGCTGGCCCGAAACTTGCTATGTAGACCATTCTAGCCTTGAACTCACAGGGATCCACCTTCCTCTGTCTCAGGAGTGCTGGCATTAAAGGCATGCACCACCACACCTAGGTAAAATGCATGGTTTTCATTGACTCATTCATTATCTATGGTTATACACCTCACAAAGAATTTTCACTCAGCACCTCATGCACTGACTGTGCCCTGCCTCTGTGCCCCCTTTTCTCTCTTTCCCTTCCTTTATCAAGACTATGTCCTATACATATTTCTGACTGCATACATATATGTGCTATGTATATAACATCTGAACTGCATGTACAAGAGAAAACATGGTATTTTAACTTTTTTATGTGTATTGACTACATGTATTTAAGTACACTCATGTCATACAATGCCCACAGAGTCAGAAAAGAGCATTGGATCCCCCGAAACTAGAGTTAAAGACAGTTGTTAGCCACTATGTGGGTGCTGGGAATTGAACCTGGGTCTTCTGCATAAGCAGCCAGTGCTCTTACCCTCTAAGCCATCTCTCCAGCCCCATGAGTTTCCATTACTTCATTCACACAGTAGTCTTCAGTCAGAGATCCATTTTCCCATAAATTACGTAACCTTGTTTTTCTTTACAGTTCCTAAAACTCCATGCATATTTGTACTGCATTTTCTTTCTCTGTTCATCCACTGGTGGACCCCTAGGCTGATTCCATAACTTGATTATTGTAAATAGTACTTTAATACACATTTATGGATATAACTCCATACCATGTTAATGCCCCCTGGGCATATTCCCAGGAATGCTGTAGCTGCTCATGTGGTAGCTTTATTTTTAGCTTTTTGATGAACATCCATACTGATTTTCATGGCGTATTTTATAAGGGCTGCAATCCCACTCACAAAGAAGTCTTCATGACCTAGTCATCTGTCACAGGCGCCACCTCTGAACATTGAGCATTGGAAGGAATACCTCAAACCATCACAGACACAAAACGGATTCTCGTTGACATGCTGACAGCCACTCTGATCTAGAACTTTAGCCTCCAAAGCTGTGGGAATCCATTCTTTTGTCTAAGTGCCCTGGTCTACAATATATTGTTAAGGCAGACCTGGGAAAGAGGACCAGATTTTGGCACCCATTTTGTACATCTGAGGAAATGTCAGTGCTGTTTTCCAAACTGTCAATGAATCAATGCCATTAAGAGTCAGTTTGACCTTATCAATTTACATAAATTCACATGTGCGCACATATACACACACAAATAAATCAATAACACTTGAGGTTCAAACAGCCAGTACATGGCCCACCCATGAATAAGAACACCCTCCCTTCCTCTCCTAGATCTCAGACTTAATTTAAGCCTCTGTTCCTTCTTGCATGATCTGACATGATATAATCTTGTTGTTTCTCTGATTTCCTGTTCAGAACTTTCTGGTGATATCATGATTTGAATACATAGTAAAGCCCACAGGTTTGAATAATTGATCCCTAGATGGTGGCAATATTTAGAAGACATTTTGAGAACTTTAGGAATTGGGGCCTGGCTGGAAGAATCAAAATCAGTTACCTTCTAAAATCTCGCTCTCCCTCTCGCTCTTTCCCCCCTCCTGCCACCCCTTCCAAGATGTCAGGTATTCTGTTCTTCCATACCCTTTCTCTACAGTGGACTTAGCCCTTTCAAACTCTAATTATAAAATAAATCCTTTTCACTCTCAGGTGTTGATGGCGAGTATTTTTGTAAACAAATGGTTTACCCAGATTCAAAAATGAGACCCACGCTCTGTGTGAGTGTCTGCTAGGCCTCTGGTACCTTTTGCATTGCTCTACCCTGGCTCTGATTCAACTCACTCCTCACAATGATGTCTTTTCTGTTGATGAAGATCACTAAGCAACTCCCACCTCAGGGCCTTTATATTAGCTGTTCACTTCTGTCTGGAATGTTCTTCAAGATATTTACATGGCTGGTTTCTTCTTATCTTTCAGACCTCAACTCAAATGTCAGGCTGTTCAGTGAAGCTCCCCGGACTCCCTGGCTGGAAGTAATCCCTTAATCACTCTTTATCATGTCATTATGTTATTTTCTACTTGGAATTTTTACTTACTATTTTTATTTGGCTAAACAAAAATACTGATTATGGCCCTATGCTGTACTAAGAACTCTACTGGGCACTAAGAATACAGGGGTAATAATGTAAATAAAATTATTGTTCTCATGTAGTTAATATTCCAATAGGGAGAGATGAATAAATTATTTACCCCAAAGTTTTTCTGGTTGCTTTTTTTTATCTTAAAAATCAACTGTTAACTTCTCTCCTGCTAGAATAGAAACCATAGGACATCAATGCCCTATTCTGCTTTGTTTATCTCTGTACATATACGGACTTATCAGACTAAAGATCCAGAGCATGACAGGTGTTTGGAAAACATTGGTTGAATGAATTAATGGATCAAAAATAAATGATGCACTTACAATGTGGCACAGAAAACTTAAATCCCAACTCTGCCACTGGGCACAATGGTTTTCATATCTGAATCTCAGGTAATTCACCTGTGAATATTGGAATAATTATTTCAGCCTTTTATGATATTGTCAAGAGGTGCACAGTAAATGACCAATGCATTAAAATGTGTGAAAGAAATCAGAAGTCTTTCTTTGAGACATAAAAATTATAAGTTCCCAGGTACGCTTTTTAGTTCTAACCAGCATCATAATTTGGCTGGTATCTTAATTTTCTGTACTATGTAATCTCTTTCTTGCAGCACTTGAGATTTGGTAATTTAAATCATAAGTATTCCAACACATGCTTCATCTGTAATAAGAAACTCCTTGAGGGCAAGTTCCACTTACTTGTAAAAAGAATTACATGCAACCTGGTATTAATTAACTATTGCTGTTGGTTATTTGCCATCTCTTCAGCCATGCTATAGTCCCCTTGGGAAAGGAAAATGATTCACACCTATCTTTTGTCTCTCCTGGCCAGCTCTTTACTGCCACACAAAAAATCTTACCAATTCTGAGCACATAGCTAGTTGTCAATCAGCAATTCTTTACTGATGCAGTGGGACTGATTATATCAGGCAACTCAATGCCCCCTCCTCTTGATATTCCTAGACTTTTGTTACCTCCCTCCCTTGAATATGAGTTAGAAGAGGAGAGGCCCTGGTATCATAAGTCTGACTTTTCTGGGCGTGGTAGAATGTAAGGGCTGTGATTGGGGTGAATGGTGAAACAGCAGCAATGTAGTCTGGACCCTCATTTGATCAACCTGATTGAACATACAACTCCTCACCCCATGCTGAAAGGTGGGGCTGTGGGGGTTTGGGCACAACAGCCTGCAAATTGGTTTTACATGAAGGATGCCTGTACTCATGGATTATCACTTATAGCTAAAAAATGGAAAAAAAAACTGAGAGAAATATGCAGGACAGTTATGGCAGAATGCATGATCTCAGTTGGGGTGGAGGGGGGGGAAAGGAAAATATGCCTGAACTGAATTGGAAAATGATGTATGAAATGCACAAAGCATCAATAAAACAATGTTAAAAAAAAAAACATTAAATTACACCAAAAAAAAAAAAAAAAAAAAAAAAAATAAAAAAAAAAAAAAAAAAAAAAAAAAAAAGTCTGACTCTTCTAACCAATGGTCACCCAGGGCCTGAGGTCTCCCTACTGTCCTGTAAAGGAGCTTGGAAGCAGATCCACTCACATCTGTCTGAATGACTTAGAAGCAAAGTATCTTGAGGTCTGAGACTCAAGAGTACTGCAGCCAACGGATCCTTTTCTCTAGTTTTGTGTCATGAGAGACTCCAAGTCAGGGGACTCAGTTAACACATTTCAAAAGTCTTCACCTGCTGATCCCATGAGGTATTGAGCTTGTGTTGCACTAATCCAGAAAGTCCTGGGATAATTTGTGACATAGAAAAAGATAACTTCTACTTGTCTGTTGAGGGGCATTTGGGCTGGTCCCAGCTCTTCACTGTTGTGAAGAGAGCTGAAATAAACATGGATGTTCATGTATCTTGGTGGTAGGATGAGTCTTTGATTGGGTCAGATGATAGGCTAATTTTGAGTCTTTTAAGGGTTCTCCACACTGCTTTCCATAATTGTACCATTTACATTCCCATCAGCAGTGGATGAGCATTCTCCTTTCCCTGCAACTTCTCCAGCATTTGGTGTCTTCTGTTCTCTTGATCGTAGCCAGTCATATCAGAGTGAGATGATATATGAGAGTGGTTTTAATTTGCATTTCCTTAATTATTAATGATGTTAAACATGAGGACATTTATGGCAGAATGCATTATCTGGGGTGAGGTAGGGGAAGGGAAAGGGGAATAAGTCTAAACTGAACTGAAAAAATGATGTCCAAAATACACAAAGCATCAATAATAACATAAAAAATGAGGTTAATGTCAAAAAAAGAAAAAGATAATTTCTGTGGGATATAGGTTATTATTCAATGAATAATTTTAACAGAATTTTATTATTGTATTTGGAAATTAGGAAGTTGATACATACTTCACACAACTGTTATAAGAATTGGGGCTGGAGAGATGGCCTAGCAGTTAAGAGCGCCGACCTCTGCGGCATTGCACGACATGGGTGCAAAAACATACATCCAGACAGTACATTCATACACAGAAATAAATAAAAATAAAAAATAAGAATTGAATAAGATACACATATGTGAGCTTTTTAGTGAAGGAAATTAAACATTACCTTAATTCTTTTTTAAAGTTAATAATTAATTTATTTTGATTATTTTCTGATTAAAAACTGGCTTTTGTGGGAGTTTTTTAATATTTTTATTGAAGTTCTGTGCATTTGATACATTTCTCAATCTGGTTTAGACTCATTCCTCCTTCCATGCCCCCCACCCTGCCTGAGCTCATGCATTCTGCCATACATGTCTTGCATCTTTTTCTCAGTCTTTTTGAAGTTTTTCTTTGCAGGGGTTTACTGTTTTGAGCAGAAGTTTACCTATTCCTTCAGTTCCTTGACCCAGTCCTTTTGTTGTTGTTCCTTCCACTTTGTATTGCTCTAAAACTATTCATATATATATATATATATATATATATATATATATATATCACATATTCCTAAATTATGAGAACTGAAAATTAATTTATAATTTAATTCCAAAACATGTTTAGAAATTCACATTTGCCCCTTTAATTTTATATTACTCTAAAACATGCATACATACCCTCCAACCATATACCAATATTACAAAGTCTGAACATAAGTGGTAAGTTAATTCTAGAGCCCATTAAGGGATTCACCTTTTAACCATACCACTGCTTTCAGATAAAAAGAAATATAACATTGACGATACTTAGTTTGCTTTGTAACTAGGGATTTGGTGCTAGCATCCACAAATAAGGGGTACCATTTTTCATTTGTTTTTCTGGGACTGTTACTTCATTTAGCATAATGGATTCTAGCTCCATCCATTTACCTGCAAAGTTCATGTCATCTTTCTTTACTACTGCATAGAACTCCATCCTATACCTGTACCACATTTTCTTTATCTATTTATCAGTTGAGGGACATTTGGGTTGCTTCCAGCTCTCACTATTGGGAAGAGAGCTGCAATAAACATAGACGTGCATGTATCTCTGTGATAGGATGAGTCTTGTGGGTATATACCCAGGAGTGGTATGAATGGGTCAGGTGATAGGCTCACTTTCTGTCTAAGAGTTCTCCATACTTCTTTCCATAGAGGTTGCAAGAGTTTGCATTCCCACCACCAGTGAATGAATGTTCTCCTTTCCCCACAACCTCTATAGCATTTGGTGTCACTCAGTGAATATTTTAAAGGATTCAAATTAATTCCATCTGTTCCTTTTAAATTTCATTTGTTTTGATTTCTTATGTGTATAAGTGGTTTGTTTGTATGTTAAGTGCACTTGGGTCATTCAATACACACAGAGCCCAGAAGAAGGCACTGGATCTCCTAGAAATGAAGTTACATACAGTTATTAGCTGCAGTGTAGGTGCTGGGAACTGAACCTGTGTCCTCTGCAAGAGCACCCAGTGCCCTTAACCACTGAGCAATCCTGCTCACCCCTAATATCATCTATCTAGCTGACAGTTCAAACATTTGAATTTAGAGACTTGCAAAATATGTTTTTTCCTTTATTCTGCCTTATGCAGTTTTAGGAACATAAAGATCGAAATGAGTAATTAATTCTTTACTCAAATAACAGGTTTTTGACAGCACTTTCTGTCAGAAGGGGAAAGTGAAAATAGAAGTTCTGATCTAAAGGATTCACAGCGGTCTCCCTGCCACTCAAGGCTCTACCCATGTTAATCATGTTGGCTCCCCATAATTCTGAGTTGGAAAAATCTAAATAAAAACATGGTGACCATTTTTAAAGGACTGTTGAACCAGGTGAACCTGTATAGGAATCTATACTGTCTACTGACTTCCAGAGATCTGAAGAAGTGAGTAAGACATTCTAAGTCCTCAATTTTTCTAACAGTAATATAAACATCATGACATCCATCTTTTTAAGAATTTATAAGGTCCAGCCAGGGGTGGTGTCACACACCTTTAATCCCAGCACCTGGGAGGCAGAGACAGGCAGATTTCCATGAGTTCAAAGCCAGTCTGGTCTACAGAGTGAGTTCCAGGCCAGCTGGGACTACAGGGAGACCCTGTCTCAAAAAGACCAAAAAAAAAAAAAAAATTGTAAGGTCCCAAAAGAAAAGGTTTCCAGGGGCCGGAGAGATGGCTCGGCAGTTTAGAGCACTGACTGCTCTTGCAGAGGACCTGGGTTCGATTTCCAGCACCCACATGGCTAAGGACCATCTTAACTCCAGTTCCAGGGGAATTAGACACCCTCTTCTGACCTCGTTGGCACTGCATGACACGGGTGTACCAACTTACATGCAGACAGTACACTCATACAAATAAAAAATAATAAAAAAGAAAAGGTTTCCACATGACATTTCAAATACCCTTAGTGTTAGAGAGTGTCATGGAAGCGCACAGCCACACCCCTCACGCTCAGAGACCACTGAGGAAGAGGGGCAGCGACTGCGAGAGTCAGAAATCAGGGAGGACCAGAACACAGCCAGTGTCTTCTGAACACTGTGCTCACTACTGTGCTCATGAACAGACAGCCCCTGTGGTTTGATGCATAAGACCTGCCCAAGACAAAGCCAGTCAACATTCTAGCACACGAGCTCATGGGACCCCACTCCTAACTGAGGAGCTATTATCAGTTGATGTTTTCTGAAGAGAGGAGAGATATTTTAAGTTGAGGGCGTCTGGAAGGTTGAGCACTTCTAGAAGTATACAGTCAGCACAAATCAGTCTCTGTGGATGATTAAAATTAGGGAATGAAGTTGGAAGAGAATGAGGAGATGGGGAGGATTTGGAAAGAGCTAGGGAGAGGAGAGCTGTGTGAATATAATCAAAATGCATTGTATAAAATTCTCAAAGAATTAATAAAATATATTTTAGAAGACTTTTATTAAATATTTTATTGAGGTTTTGCGCATTTCATACAAGATTTCTCAGTCCAATTTAGATTCATTCCACTTTCCATGCCCCCCACCCCACCCAAATTAGTGCATTCTGCCATACATGTCTTGCATCTTTTTCTCAGTCTTTTTAAAGATTTTCTATGAAGAAGTTTATTGTTATGGGCAGAAGTTTACTGTTTTACTCAGTTCTTTGACTGAGCCCTCTGGTTGTTGTTCCCTCCAATTCACATTGCTCTAAAATATGCATATATAGTCACACATATACCAAAATTATGAAGTGTGAAAATAAACTCTATGTTAATTACAAAACATGTTTATGAATTCATTTTTCCTTTCAATTTTATGTTACTCAACATATGCATACATACTCTCCATCCATATACCAAAGTTGCAAAGTCTAAAAATAAGTGGTAGGTTAATTCTAGAGTCTATTATTGGATTTGCTTTATAACAGCACACTTGCTTTCAGATAAAAAGAAATACAACATTAATATTGCTCAGTTTGCCTTACAACTAGAGATTTGGTGGTAGCATCCTTATATGAGGGCTACCATTCATCATTTGTTTTTCTGGGACTCGTTACTTCACTTTGCATAACGGCTTCAAATTCCATCCATTTGCCTGCAACGTTCATGATGTCATCTTTCTTAATCACTGCATAGAATTCCATTTTGTAGATGTACCACATTTTCTTTATCCACTCATCGGTTGAGGGGTACTTGCATTGGTAACTCTTTGCTATTGTGAAGAGAGCTGCAATAAATATAGCTGTTCATGTATCTCTACAGTAGGGTGAGTCTTGTGGGTATATACCCAGGAGTGGTATGACTGGGTCAGATGGTAGGCTCATTTTCAGTCTTTTAAGAGTTCTCCACACTGCTTTCCATAGTGGTTGAATGAGTTTACATTCCCATCAGCAGTGGATGAGTGATTCCCTTTCCCCACAACCTCTCCAGCATTTGGTGTCTTTTGTTTTCTTGATCCAACTAGTTTTATCGGAGTGAGGTGACATCTTAAAGTGGTTTTAATTTGCAGTTCCTTAATTATTATAGATGTTGAACACTTTTTTAAGATGTTTCTCAGCCATCTTTACTTCCTTACTGAAGTTTCTGTACAGCTCTTTACTCCATCTTTTGAGTGAGTCAATTTTTTTCTTACTTCTTTGTTTTTTGAGTAGTTTATATATTCTGGATATTAATCTTCTGTCAGATGTATCACTGGTGCAGATTTCCTCCCACTCTGTGGGTTTTCTCTTCACTTCATTGATTGTTTGTTTCCCTGTACAGAAGCTTTTGAGTTTAATGAGGTCCCACTTGTCAATTTTTTACCTCAGGTACCTCTGGGAAGTAGGAACTCAGGGCAGGACTATATTCCCAGAGGTACCTGAGGTCAGGATGAACTTTCCCAGCTCTGAAGGTGTACATTCCTCTCCAAGGAGCTTCACACTGCTAAATACAACCAATTGGCTTAAAATTCACCACTGCTTGCTTTGTGTTTCCACACCCTCAAACTCGTGTTCCTATAATGTCACCAGTGCTCCCCTGGTTTGGGGATTTTGCAGGTTTTGCCTTTAAGAACTCACTGCAACAGAGAAGTTGCACCATTCCCTGCATGGAGTGGGTTATGTCCCTAGTGCACCAACAATTGGCTCCCTGGTGCACTAGTTTTCTCAACTGGGTTCTGGTGCACTAAAAAATTAAGTAAATTTTGTTTCAAAGATTGAATCCTGGGCTTGAGAGTTTTTTCTGTGCATTTTTCAAACCTAACAGTGACAGGTATGGGTTTACTTTTATCTACAAGTGGTGCTCCAGTTATGCCAACACCATTTGCGGAAGATGGTATTTACCATATCCTTTTCCAAACCTCCCAAATCAGAACCATCCAATGGCAGGAAAAATAGAAAGCCAACTACAAGGAATCCACAGAAAAGCCAATGATTGGTGTTAGATGAACAAAGCACTGCAGATAAGAATTTCTGACAGTTTGTCCAGGAAACTGGACAAACTGTCAGCCCATGAAAGGAAACAGCCAGAATTGACCAGAGTCCAAGACAACAGCTCCAGAGAGAGTGGACTGTTTTGCTTCTCATCCACCTGTGCCCCTTTCCTAAGCCTAGGGAACAATCTGCGGAAGAGGGGGCGTGGTAGAATGTAAGGGCTGCGATTGGGGTGAATGGTGAAACAACAGCAATGTAGTCTGGACCCTCATTTGATCAACCTCACCCCCCGCTGGATGGTGGGGCTGTGGGGGTTTGGGCACAACAGCCTGCAGATAGGTTTTGCATGAAGGATGCTTGTACTCATGGATTATCACTTATAGCTAAAAAATGAAAAAAAAAAAAAACTGAGAGAAAGATGCAGGACAGTTATGGCAAAATGCATGATCTGGGATGGGTGGGGGTAGGGGGGAAGGGAAAGGGAAATATGCCTGATCTGAATTGGAAAATGATGTATGAAATGCACAAAGCACCAATAAAAAAAAAGAATTTCTGAGTATAATTGTAGCTGAACTTAGACCTCATTTTAAATATCAATTTAGGTACACGAGCACAGAATTTTTCTCTGTGATTTCAAAGCACATATGGAAGCAAGAATCATTTAAATTTTCAGAGAAATTGCATTTAAAACATTGTCTCACAAACTTAATAATAAACATGAGAAATCACAGAGGGTAAAACTGGAGGTTAGAAATAAATACCCGAGACTTTCTAAACCAAGAGCCTATCTGATGATATCTGATAGGCTTAAAAGTCTATTAAACTGGGCTGGAGAGATGGCCTAGCAGTTAAGAGGGCTGAGTGCTCTTGCAGAGGACCCGGGTTCGATCCCCAGCACCCACATGGTGGCTGAAAACCTTCTTTGACTCCAGTTCCAGGGGAATCCAATGCCCTCTTCTGACCTCCATGGCATTGCACAACATGGGTGCACAGACCTACATGCAGACATTACATTCATACATGTACAAAAATAAATTTAAAAAAATTTTTAAAAATAATAAAAATAAAAATCTAGTAAAATAATCACAAGTATATAATAGAAAAGATATATGCTCAGCAAATGGTGTAGCTCAAAATGGGTGGCTGCAGGTAGAAGAACTAAACGAAATCACCATCTCTCACCCTGCACAAAATGCAACTGCAAAGGATCAAGGACCTCAATAGAAAACCTGATACCTTGAGGGGTTGGAGAGACTGCCTAGTGGTTAAGAGCACTGACCGCTCTTACAGAGGACCCGGGTTCAATCCCCAGCACCCACATGGGGGCTCAGAATCGTCTGAAACTCCAATTCCAGGAGAACTCCAGTTCCAGGGGAATCCAACACCCTCTTCTGACCTCCACAATATTGCACAACACAGGTGCACAAACCTACATGCAGACAGTATATTCATACACATACAGAAAAAAAAAAGTTTAAAAAAAGAAAATCTGGGGCTGGAGAGATGGCCTAGCAGTTAAGAGCGCCGACTGCTCTTGCAGAGGACCCAGGTTCGATCGCCAGCACCCACATGGCGGCTGAGAACCGTCTGTAACTCCAATTCCAGGAGAACTCCAGTTCCAGGGGAATCCAATGCCCTCTTCTGACATCCGCGGCATTGCACTACACCGGTGCACAGACCTACATGCAGACAATACATTCATACACATAAATAAATAAATAAAATAAAATAAAATAAAACCTGATAGCTTGAATCTGATAGAAGACAGAGACAGGAACATACAAGAAAGTTATAGGCACCTCAAAGACTTTCTGAACAGGATTGCTATAGCATAAGCTTTCAGTATAAAAATTGACAAATGAGATCTCATGAAACTCAGAAGTTTCTGTACAGCAAAGGACACCATCATTCATTCAAGTGAAGAGACAACCTACAGAATGGGAAAACAGCTTTAGCAGCTATACCTCTGGCAGAGGGTGAGTATCGAGCACATACAAAGAACTCAAAATACTAATCAAAAAATGAGAGCAATGCAATTAACAAATAGAGGCAAGGATGTGACCAGGGACTTCTGAGAACATGAAAATGCAAATAGGTGAGCATTACTTTTTACATGTTCAACATCTTTTTTTTTTTTTGATGCTTTGTGCATTTCGTACATCATTTTCCAATTCAGATCAGGCATTTTTCCCTTTCCCTTCCCCCCCACCCCCACCCCATCCCAGATCATGTATTCTGCCATAACTGTCTTGCATCTTTCTCTGTTTTTTTGTTTTTTTTTCCTTTTTTAGCTATAAGTGATAATCCATGAGTACAAGCATCCTTCGTGCAAAACCAATCTACAGGCTGTTGTGTCCAAACCCCCACAGCCCCACCATCTTTTTTTTAAATCAAAGTCTTTATTGAATAAATGTTACACAACATACTTAACATTTAATTCTGAGCATATGGAAGATGAGAAACAATGCCAGTCAAGTCTACAAAATGAAATAGGCTTGTGAAAATTTGAAATACAGACAAAAGGTAACATGAAGCAAAGCTTAAATATTAAGCAACTAAAGTAGTAAAAGTGAAGTTGCAGCACAGCAGGTCTAGATTGTAAATACCCAGTGTCCTTTTATAAAAAATGGAAAATTTGGTTTGTAATAAACCTTTGAGGATTTTTCATGAAAAAAATATGTGGATTCTTAAAACCTGATCTCTCCCAATGCTTTTGCCTTTTAATATTTTTTAGTCAAATCCACTCTATGGATAAAGAATTCTAAAGCTTAAAAATCTTCCTTTATACAATCCATGCATAATCCACATGGCCTGGGAGACACCTGAAGGGTACTGCTGGTGTTAGGGATCTGAAAGTCAGACTGCAGTCAGCCAGAATCCTGGGGCTGTGTACAACAGGTGTCTTGTGTGCAGTCTTCTCCACAGCTCCCTGATGGTACAGTTCCTGAGCCAATACATCATGTTCAACATCTTTAGTCATTTGGGAAATGCACATTAAAACCACCCTGAGGTTTCATCTTACCTCATTCAGGATGACTAAGATCCAAAACCAAACAATAGAATGTGAAGAAAGTGAACCTCTTGCCCACTGCTGATAGCTGTGTGAGTGGTGCAGCCACTGGAAATCAGTGGAGAGTCCCCGAAAGGTCAGAAGTCAATCTACCATATTACCAGCCATACCACTCTTGGGCATATACCCCAAAGACCCCATATCCTACCTCAGAGATACTTGCTTTTCTGTGTTCATTGCTTTCCGTTTCACAATATCCAGGAAATGGAAACAACCTAGATGCCCAACAACTAATGAATGGATAATGAAAATATGGTCTATTTACACAATGGAATATTATTCAACTATTAAAATACAAAATTATGAAGTATGCAGATAAATGGAAAGAACTTGAAACAATTATCTTGGATAAGGTAATCTAGGCCCAGAAAGATGAATGCTGCATATTCTTTCATAATGATATCTTTGAATTTGTAGAGACCCATGTTTCAATTAGAACATTCAGAAAGGCCAGGAAACTAATAAACAGCCATGGGATATGGGTAGGGCTTCATTGGAAAGGGGAAAAGAGATTAATAGATTAGGAAGGATTAAGTGTGGTGGGAGGGGGGCAGGACAGAGGAAGGATTATAGGGAGAGATAACTAACACCAAAGGCCTTTACGAAAAGCCATATGGAAACCTAGCACTACAGAAACTTCTTAATGCATGTACATATACATTATAAAAAGAGATTAACAGAGGGACACTGGCCAGCCACCATAGTGCTAGAGTGACCATGCAAGCTACCTGATGAGGCTGGTGCTGACCTCATCTCCTATGGACAGCCACCATAGTGCTAGAGTCTACTATGCCAGCTACCTGGCGAGGCTGGTGCTCACCTCATCTCCACTGGCCACCATAGTGCTAGAGTGTACCATGCAAGCTACCACATGAAGCTGGTGGTGACCTCATCTCTACTGACCGTCACAGTGCTAGAGTGTACTACGTTGCATCTGTTCTTGGTAACCCACCAGAATTAGATGGTAAGACCCTGTTACTGAAGACACAACATCATATGTGAGCTATAGAACAAATGAGGAGAGTTCAAGCTGGTGCTGACCTCATCTCCACTGGCTGGCCACCATAGTGCTAGAGTGCACTACACAAGTTACCTGATGAGGCTGGTGCTGACCTCCTCTCCACTGACTGGCTATCATAGTGCCAGAGTGTACTACACAAGTTGCCTGATGAGGCTGGTGCTGACCTCGTCTCCACTGGCCACCATAGTGCTAGAGTGTTCTATGCAAACTACCTTAAGCCAGCTGTGAATTCTGTGAGATACAACTGCCCTGGATGGCATGCCAGGAGACCTTGATTTTAAGTTCTGCTTTAGAATAGGGCCTGTGCTGGATAGCTTTAGTGTCAACTTGACACACCAGGGTTGAGGGAGCCTCAGTTGGGAAATTGGCTCCATTGGATTGGCCTGTGGCCATGTCTGTGGAGTATTGCCTGATTGTCGAGCAGTGTGGGAGGGCCCAGCCCACAATGAGTGGTGCCACCCTGGGCAGGTTGTTGTGTACCATATAAGAATGCAGGCTGGGCATGAGCCAGGGGAGCAAGCCAGTGAACATCATTCCTCCATGGCCTGTGCTTCAGCTCCTGCCTCCAGGTTCCCACCCTGAGTTCTTGCCTTGGGCTTTCTGAGAACTGTGACCCAGGAGATGTAAGCTGAATAAACCATTTCCTCCCAAGTTGGTGTTGGTCAGAGTGTTTTGTCACAGCAATGGAAGACAAACTAGGACAGGGCCCATACCTGACACTGATATCATATATAGGTTCGTGAGGCTAGATACCTCACATGCTACTGTATAAAGCCTAATACAATTACTCTGCAGAATATTGATAGTATTATACTGATTTATAATTACTTTTGTTATTCCCACAGATTAATGCATCTTCAAATCTCACCAAAGAATTTTCTTTGTGCAGCAAGCGTGACTGACACAGAGACCTACAAATTATCTTGCAGAGAATGAGAGGCTGCAGACTTTGATCCCTGAATAGGACACCTACATCAAACTTCAGCCTTCCAAGGCTCAGATCATTGCAGAAGAAGGGGTGGAAACAGCCAGAGATGGATGGCCACAGGGAAGCAGAATTTGTTAGAAAGCTGGTCATTTACTCATATGAACTCACAGCAATGGTGATGACATGCCTGAGTTCTACATAATCTCAAGCCAGACAAAATCCAAGGAGGATGTGCAGAGGTGGGTAAGAATCCCCATTCCACCTGAGGAACTATTGGCAGCTGTTGGGAGGGGAAGTGCCAGTGTCTTTAAAGATGAGACTCTTGGTAAGTTAACCAGACTGCAGTGACTGAACCCACATTCAAATGCATTTGAGGTTACATGTTTGACTTCATAGGCCTTCATATGTGTACTGCATTGGAATAGTAGGGATGGGAGAGATCTTAAATTTGATAAAAATGTATTTTATAAATTCACATTCAAATTTAGGAAAAGAATATGTTTAATGAAAACATATTTACCAATCAAAATGAATTTTCAGAGTTCTGAACAAGACCATACTGAGCACAGGAATCTGACTCTGTTTCCCTTACTGCTTTCTGAGAATTATTCATCTAGGGAAGCAAGGACTTGCCTGTCTTTGCCAGAGATGAAAGCTCTGTGCATTTGATACATGTGGTATTTAACAAAGAAGTTGATGTTAATATGCAGTACAATATACATTAAATTTTAGCATAAAAAGGATTAGTAAAGTGAAATTTAGTTTTTAGAAGTTTAGTCATCACAACTTCTGGTTTTTAGTCCATCAGCACTCATTTACTTTTAATTTCTTGCAAATATGGAAATTTGCTTTTTCTGGAGTTCTGTCTGGATGAGACTCAGGCAGTTGCCTAATGAGAGGTGAAATGTGGCAGCACAAGATAGGTAGCCACAGACAAGACAGTAGCCAACCCAGAAGAAAGGACTGGAGTCCTGCTGTTCTTCCCAAACACAAACATGTGTGTCTCCATTGTGCATAAGTATTCTGATTAAGCCCAGTCTTTCCAAATGCTAATATTGTGTTTTAATTTTATCTCTCAAACTTGTAGGTGTGTCACAATTTTTTAAAAGAATTTTATTGCTATTGGCATTTAAAGTTATACATATGACACCTGAATCATTTACTGAATTCTTCTAACTTGATGACTGTAGACAAATAAAACATAAAATAAATGCTTCTGTAGGGAATGTGTACCTGTGATGTGTCACTGTGAGGCTCTGGGCTGGGTGAAGGACCCTTCATCTTTAATCTGCTGTCTATGAGAATAGGCCATTGATGAAATATCAGGGTCCTTGGAATGCATTCCCTATAGAGGAGGAACTTGCATATTTTATGGTTTCATTTGGCATTCCTCCAAAATCAAAGTTTTCAAATGGCAAAAATACAGGAGCAGTGATTTACAAGAATGTCACAGAAAAGCAGGTGACTCACACTGGAAGCATCCACTAGTGAAAAGAGACTCAGACCGCAGGGCCTGTGTTTTGTTTTCCATGTACAGTCAGAGGAATCAGAGAATCTACTGGGGAAGCTGACTTTACTAAGTCACGCTGTTCTTTCTTTGTTTAACTATGGGACCTCAATTAATTAGCCCTGTTTGGCCAACTGAGACCCTGGCAAACCTTTTAAACAAGAGCTATTTCTCCACCTTATTATTACTATTTTCTTCTCAGGTAGTTCTTTGAAGGCCTTGCACTTTATGAAGCATCTATATGGATGGTCTCTTGCTCTGACAGATCCACTTCCTGTTCTACTCTGGACAGAGAAGACTCAAAATCCTGCCCTAAACAAAGTCTTCTGCCCTGGATCCTGGGTAGGAAATCCATGGGAAATAGCAGCAGTCAGGTAGAAATGCCTGTGTCTAACCTGCCATTTTCTGCTCTGTGGACCACTTACCAGAAATAACTGTATTTTCTATAACAAACTTCATTTGCACGCAATCGATTCTTTTACACTAATCTTGGTCAATGAGTTTTAAAATGTATACATCTGAGGCTGGAAAGATAGCTCTGTGGTTAAGATCCCTGGCTGTTCTTGCAGAAGACCCAGGTTTGAATCCTAGCACCCACATGGCAGCAAACAACCATCCATAACTCAAGTTCCAGGGAAACCGACCTCCTCTTCGGTCCTCCACAGGCATTGCAGGATATGAGTGCACTAACATACATGCAGGCAATACACTCACACATAAAATAAAGATAACTAAATAAAAAAGGTCTTAGCCGGGGGTGGTGGAGTACACCTTTAATCTTAGCACTCGGGAGGCAAATGCAGGCAGATCTTTGTGAGTTCATGGCCAGCCTGGTCTACAGAGTGAGTGAGTTCCAGGACAGCTGGGGCTACAGGGAGACCCTGTCTCGAAAAGACCTCCCCATTAAAAAGGTCTTAAAATGTATACATCTGCACAGTCACCACTATGCACAAGAAAGAAAATATTCTGTTCCCACAAGATGATTCGGAGTTCCTTTTTGCTGGAAGCCCAGTTCCACAGCATCAGGCAAACACTAATGTGATTTCTGTCCTCATGGATGAATTTTACCTTTATTAGAATTTAATGTAAATGCAATCACAAAGTATGAACTCTTTTGTTCCACATAATTATTTGGAGATTTATCTATGTTGTTGGTTCTATCAATAGCTCATTACCTGTTATTGCTTTGTAGTTTTGCCTTGCACACCTGTGACACCAAAACCCACGATCACGGCTGTGGGTCCTCGCTTTCCACTCCCCTCTCCTTCTTCATTGCTCAGCCCGTACCTTTGTGAGCAGCCCCTAAAACAGTTTCCCATGATACCTTATAGCTGCTCTTTCAAAAACCAGGCAGCACCCTGAAAACATTACTTAGAAAAATACTGTGAGGGTGTATAAACTTTTTGTTCTCCACAGAGATGAGGAGAGATTGAGCCTGGTCTGATCAGGTGGGGCTGCTATAATACAATACTATTCCCTGTGAAATTTATAAAGACCAGAACTTGAGTCTGGAAAGACGGCACAACGGTTAAGATCACTGACTGCTCTTGCAGAGGACCTGAGTTCAATTCCCACACCTACATGGGGGTAACGACCACTCTAACTCCAGTTCCAGGGAATCATATGCCTTCTTCTGACCTCCACGGGCATTGCACAACATGGTTGCGTACACTCATAAATATAATATAAAAATAATAAATAAAATATTTTTAAAATAAAAAGGCCAGAACTTGATTTCTCATAGACTAGAAGCACGGAAGTCCAAAAGCAAGATACCAGCTTTAAGGAAGGACCTTTATATAGCCTTGAATGGATGAAGGCCAAGAGTTAAGGGACACTGCATGGATCTTCTTTTATAAAGGCCCAATCCCATTCATGAGTGGGAATCCCTTCCTGGCTGATCACTACTCGGAACCCCACCTCTAAGACCGCTGCATTTGCGGCACCAAGATTCTCATGGAGACATTTAGACCATGGCAGCCATGATTTGACCATTCTTCCCTAAGCCCTTCTGAAGCACAGAAGTGGTCATCAAACTTTCTTAACTAGAAAAAGGAAGAAAAGTGTAGACGTGAAATAGTAGGTAGAAAATGGGTAGAAACACAAAGATCTACTGTCTCAAATTTCTACATCCATGATGCCTCTTTAATTATTTTAAATTAGCCAGGTAATGTGGACATGCGCCTTTCATTTCAGCCCTCTGGAAGCAGGGGCAGGTGGATCTCTGTGAGATCCAGGCCTGCCTTGTCCATGTAGCTAGTTCTCAGCCAGCTGGGACTAGAGGAAAACCCAATAAATAAATAAATAAATAAATAAATAAATAAATAAATACTTTTAAACATTTTTAAGCAATATATATATATATATTATATATGTGTAGAGTGGGGGTTATGTATCTTACATCCATGTGCCTAAGGAAGCCAGAGGAAGGCACTGGATCCTCTGAAAGTTCCAGATGACTGCAAAGTACCCTACCTGGGTGTTAGCAATTGAACTCAGGTCCTCTGCAAGTGCAGCAAATACTCTTACCTTCTGAGATCATTTTTAACAGACTGATATTCCATAAAGGATAAAATTAAAATCATCCATAAACACCCCCCATCCTGAGATGAACACAGCATGTTTCCTTTGAATCATCTTCTTGTTTCTGGTGATGATTCATAGGCAGCTATTTCAAATTGAATTAAGTTCTCAGAGTGCTTTTGTTGTCTGCCTTTTTATACCTAACTATATATTTCCAGCATTTTCATTAACATTAAAAATTATTTGAAGGCATTATTCTATGACTATGTAAATCTTACATTATATAACACGTGCGCTCGCCTGAGTTCCCTATTGTAAACTTATGCATCTAGTAGAAAGCTAAAACTTGCAGAAAGCAAATGAAGTTTTTGTTCTGAAATTGGCCATTATGATGGTGTTCTTTGACATCTAGGGCCAGCCTAGCTTCTAAATAGAATTTAAAATCACAGGATTTAACCTAGAGAGAAAGGTTCTTGACAGCTAATGGAGGGGAACAGTCACTTGAGGAATATTCACAGGGCCTAACAAGGAAAATAGTGGGGTGTTTGGGCCCCACCTCTGGGCAACTTCTGCAGCCCAGCCTGCTAAGGTTCAATTAAGATGAGAAAGATCAAGTAACTTTGCAGGAAGAGCAAAATTCCTGCAATAACAAGTGTCAAATGTTTCCATTTGAGCCATTCTGAGTGACTACTTTGTTATTTCCGAGGGTTTTAAGGGTAGTATTTGTCAATTGCAGCATGGTAGACTTTTCAAAGTAATTAACTTTGTGTCCAAAAATAACTATAATTGTTTAACCACTAAGGTGTGAGGCATTATGGGAGGGATGTACCACTTTCTTTGAAAGTAAATCTGATTCCTTCTGTGTCTAGATTTATTTCTTCAGAAACCGTGTTATTGTGTTGTAAAATGGTCCACCCCTCCCATTATCTTCTAAGTAGCAGTTAGCTGGGGAGAAAACAGTTATATTGATATATGAAGTTGCAGGCAGATGCCAAGCTAATTGATTTGAGTAGGTTAAATGGGAGAAAATACTTCCCAGAATCAATAGAGGTGCTAATTCGGCTAATTGTTGGATAGTGTTTCTTTTTTAAGTGAGTGATTTTCTCAATTACTATTTATCATGTTGATTTTTTTTTGCCCTGAGTTTATCTGTTTTTAGCTTCACCAAACCTTATAAGATATTGGTTTCCAATGTGTCTCAGTCTCAAAGCACTCTAATGACAGGTGCTTTTCTTGAACATGGTGGTCTACAATATGAGACTAGACTCCAGTACGGACAAACAAAGGCAAAAACTGTCTGTATTAGTTAGTTTCCTTATCACTGTGGCAAAATGCATGGCAGAGATAAGAGAGGAAGGATCACTTGGGATCACAGTTTCAGCTGGATTTTGGTTCGCCGTACTGTGGAAGTGATGGGGGACCTCGTGTTACCAAGAACTAATAAGAGGGGTTTGTCCCTTCTGACAGCAAGAAGTCTGGAAACACACAACAGACACAGGGAGAACTTTTAAAGACCCAAGCTTAGTGACACACTCCTACCAGCCAAGGCACCATCTTAAAGACTGTATGGCTTTAATTTTGTATGAAATGCAAAAAGCTTCAATAAAAATTGGCTTTGAAAGATAAAAAAAAAAAAATTAAAGGACTGTATAGCTTTGAAAATAAAGACCTGCCAGAGCTAGAGGTTTGACTCAGTGATTAAGAGATGACTGGGGCTTGGCTTCCAGCACTCAGGTTGGCAGCTCACAACTGCCTGTAATCCCAGGTCAGGCACCTCTGCCACCCTCTTCAGACTTCAACAGATACTCAGACACAGAGAGGCACACAGACACAGATACACACACATAACTGAAAATGAAATAAATGATTGACCCAGAAGACAAACTCTGAGTGTTCTCGCTCACATGTGGAGCTCAGCTTTGAATCTTTAGATATGTGTGCATAAATGGGAGGGCCTGTGAAGTCAGGAAATCAGAAAGGAGACAGGAAGAGATGTCAAGGAAGGGGAGATAGGACTGCAAATTGGTATGAAGTTGGGAAGAGCAGCGGCATCTATCTGTTACCTTTCTGCTGTTGTACTAAAAAACCATGACCAAGGCAACTTATAAAAGGAGGTTTGTTTGGGATATGGTTCCAGAGGGATAATCCAGTCTAGAGGGGAGGTGTGGGGCAGGAGGGGGCAGAGGCAGAAGATAGATGATCACATCTTCAAAGCAAGCACAGATGCAGAGAAAGCCAGACTGAAATGCCGTGGCTGTTCACTCTCCAAGCCTGCCCCAGTGATGTGCGTCCTCCAGCACTGCCATGCCCCTCCAACCAGCACCAGGAACGGGGGACCAAGTATCCAAATACTCGGGCCATACGGGGAGCAGTCATTCAAACAACCACCATCCGAGAAGAATCAGGTAGATGTGCATATGGGGAGGGTGGATAGCTAATATTAAAGACCTTTGGAAAGGCTCTATAGAAACTACTACTGTAAAAGCCCCCCACCCCTATATAGAAACTACTGTAAAAGACCCCTCCCCTATATAGAAACTACTACTGTAAAAGCCTCCCTCCCCTGTATAGAAACTACTACTGTAAAAGCTCCCTCCCCTATATAGAAACTACTACTGTAAAAGCCCCCTCCCCTATATAGAAACTACTACTGTAAAAGCTCCCCTCCCTCAAAACAATATATGTGTAAATATATAAAAAGAGTTTGAATGAAGTTACCCTGTATGGGGAATACCATACAGGGTATTCTGATAGCCAAAGACTATCAGACAAAAAGCTCAATATCAGACATGAGTTGTCTCCCTTCTAATTGTTGGTCAGTGGGGTCCCATAGACCCCCAAAACAATACAGGTTATTGTCATTGCACTGGCTACTAACCAGAACTTGATGATAAGACCTTATTATTGAAGACGCCACATAATTGATGGAGACATGGAGAGATCAAGTGAATACTTATCTGGGAATTTCATCCCAACAGGCTAATGTTCACAGTGCTGGAATGTGCTATGCATGATACTGCTGGAGAAAAGCAATCAACAACCTTAACCAGCTGAAACTGTCCTGGCAACGATATGTCCATTAGTACACTGGTGACATGAATGCTTTGGAAGTAATCACTAGTTCCACGAGATGGAACTCATGCCTGATACTATTAAATGGGTTAAGAACCAGGGACTAGAGTCAGAGACATTGCTCAATGATTAAGAGCACTGGCTGCTCTTGCAGAGGACCTGGGTTTGGTTCCCAGAATTTCCATAGTGGCTAACAATAGTCGTTAACTCAATTTACAGGACATCTGATGTCCTCTTCTGACCTCTGTGGGCATTGCATGACATAGGTATACTTATATACATGCAGGCAAAATACTCATACACATAAAATACAAATAAACAGATAAATAAGCAACTAAACAAAAGAACCAGGACATGGGTAGGTCGTGGGTCATAGGAGTGAACTTACATTCTACTATATAGGCATATTATTAAGCAGCCCCCTAAATACTTATCTTCAAACTCATAAACAAGTGCAGTTTATGGAGACTAATAACAGAGAGATCCACAACTAGTCAGTCAGAGTAAAGAGCATAAAAGACAATGTAATGCTCAGCTCTAAACGAAACATCTGCATCTCACTCCCTTCCCCTGCAGGGCTCGAGGATCATTAAGACAGAAGGAAAGGAAAGCTTTCAAGAGCCAGTGGGAATGGAGGACTGCTGCGACACAGAGTTTGCTGGATCTGACAGGGACATTGCACACATGAACTCACACTGGCCATGACTTCATAAACAAGGCCAAGTTCAAAACAGCCAAGCGTGCACATAGCCCAGGTCAGGGAGGAGCTTTCTCCCTTCATCAAATAAGCAACTGGCTACTGATATCTGCTTAGGAAGGAGCATCGCTTTTCTTCCCATGAGGCTCCTGATGGGCTTCCCGTGTTGCAGATAGCTCTGTGCCCATGTCTGCATTGGCAGCACTAAGTAGACTTACTGGTTTTGAAAAACAGCACATGAAGTTGGAAGGGGAAATTGGTGGGAGAGTGTGGTTTGAATTGGATCAAAACATTATATTCATATATAAAATTCTCGAAATTATATTTTTAAATTAAAAATAAGCATCACTGGTTACAGAACAAGGCATTCAAAATATGCATCTGTAGGGGATATTTCAGATTCAAACCATAATATTTTCCTAATTTAAAAAGGAGGAAGAAGAACGCAGAAGGAGTAGAGAGGGATGTAATTTCTTTCCTCCCAGAGATGTGTGTGCAAGGTTATCAACCACTGTTGCATAAGATAAGAGCTGGACACCTGGTCCACAGCCAATACAAGGAACGAAAGGGAAAGGGAAAACAGCGGAAGGAAAGAAGTTTCTTATAAAACTGCTATCTGATGATTTTAAAACAGTGTTAATAATATCAAAAAAAGTGTTGAAATTTAGACAGAACACTGAAGTATGAACAAAAGGTGAATCCCTGCTTCCAGTGACATCAGGCCTGAAGGAACCCCGGAGAGCAAGCTCTACCTCGTACCCTTTACAGAGGAAAGACTAAAAGACAGTTGGTCAGAGAGAGAGAAAGTGCAACTGAAATTGGATGAAAGAGGGTGAGCAGATCAATATGCGTGGCATTCTCTCAGAATAACACTTAGCAAGCTCCTGCCCGACCCCACCCTTCCAGGCCTCTTGAGCCTGCTAAATCTCGAAGGCCTGAATTTCTCCTAATAAGAGAAGGGCTAAGCCATTCATTCCAAGCTGAAGGATACCCTCAGGGAACATTTGCACGTTAACTCAATGCTCAGCTTGAGTGAAACTGACCTAAATTGGAACAAAGGTTTAAATGTCTAATATTAAAAGAGCACAGAATTCTTGATGTTGACATAGAAGCCGCATCAACAAGAGCTCAGAGAGGGATGACTGAAGGCATCAGATTCTGAGAGTTCACAGCACTGCTTCCTGCCGTGCTTCCTGCTGTCTCCCATCTCTCTCTGGCCTTTCTTCCTTTGTGTGCAATGGTCCATGATGTTGTAGTTGTTTTATAGCTAAAATCAGCATCAGAATTGGATTGTCAAACAGTCACTGTCATATTTTGGCCAAAATTTTTGGCAGATCCACTGCTGGAGTTTTCACTGTTATATCAGAGTAGTAACGAGAAATTTGAACCAACTCAGAAGCTGACGGCAAAATTAGGCTAGAGAAGAGCTTTTCTTTTTTTAATACTTTTTTTAAATTTTATTTATTCTTGTATGCGTATGAATGTACTGTCTGCATGTAGGTTTGTGCAGCCATGTCATGCAATGCCGGGGAGGTCAGAAGAGGGCGTTGGATTCCCTGGGAACTGGAGTTAAAGACAGTTCTTAGCCACCATGTGGGTGCCAGGGATTGAACCCAGGGCCTCTGCAAGAGCAGTCGGCACTCTTAACTGCTAGGCCATCTCTCCAGCCCCTAGAAGAGCTTTTCATGGCCTTTCACCCAAGAATTTCACTGATCTAAAAAACAAAAAATCTTCACAAACATAATAACAATGTAAAATTCTCCCATCAACATTGTGACCACCACCAGTGTCTTCTTCATCATCACTACCACCATCATCATCAATACCACCATTTACACCACCACTATCATCATTACCACCACCATCATCACCACTGCCACCATGACCACAATATTCACTACCACCACCACCACCATCATCATCATCACTACCACCACAACCACATGTTCACCACCATGACCATCATCATTTTCACCACCACCATAACCATCATCACCACCACTATCATCAGCACCAACATCAGTACCACTTCCACCACCACCACCACCACCATCATCATCATCACTACCACCACAACCACATATTCACCACCACCACCATCATCATTTTCACCACCACCATAACCATCATCACCACCACTATCATCAGCACCAACATCAGTACCACTTACTACCACCACCACCACCACCATCATCATTTTCACCACCACCATAACCATCATCATCACCACTATCATCAGCACCAACATCAGTACCACTTACTACCACCACCACCACCACCATCATCACTACCACCATTATCATCATCACTACCACTACTACTATGACCACAATAGCATCACCACCACTATCATCATCACAATCAATACCACCATCAGCACCACTACTATCTTCATTACCAACAACAACATCGTCACTACCAGCACAATTAATACCACCACCTCCACCATCATCACCACCACCACAACCACAATAGTCAATGGCACCACTATTATCATCATAATTGTCAACACCACTACCACTGCCAATGTCATCACCATCACACCACCATCTCCAGCACAACACCACTGTCAACAGCAGCCGCAACATCACTACCACCACCACCACCACCACCGCCACCACCACCACCACCAGCAGCTACAACATCACTACCCCTTAAGTCTGCACATAACCTAAAACAACTGTTTCATTTCTCTGAGGATTACTCTGTTCTTGTGTATGTGGGATCTGGACTTTTGCTTAGCTCAACCCATAGAGTAAGGAGTCATAAATGTAAGAAATGGGACCCAGCTGCATTAGAAAGAAGTAAGCAAATATGAGTGTCATAGAATTGGCTCCAATATCATCATCTTTTTGAGGCCAAGGTCTCCAAAGAATTCCATGCACTGTTGCACATAAGAGACATTCTAACGTAGCTGAGTAAACAGGACAAAACAAGAGAAACAAGACTATGGTGATACATCTGAGTCCTTAAGGCAGTATAGGATTAGTGGATAGACAGAACTATGTTTTCAGAGGACAGAGTCCTTCAGAGGGATTCTGGTCTAAAATTATGAGTAAAAACTTCAATTAGGCCTTGAAGAACAGGCTGGATTTTTTTAGACTCTCAAGAAGAGAGAAAACCATGGAAGACAATTAGAAAATTCACCAAATATTTGCCACACAGCCAAATATGGTAGCCTAGGAGCCCTTAGCCTATGCTGCCTAGTCATCTCACACATTTTCTAAAGGGTAAATGTAAACTATTAGTGAGGACTGCCACAAAAGTTCGATATATGGTCAAGGCAAAGCAGTGATTGCTGGAGTAGGTCAACAACATGAGTGAGACCCTACATGTGGGAGAGAAAGGACAAAAGAAGGAAAGAGAGAGTGGTGGTGAGATGGGAAAAGCTAAACTCATAAAGTTCATGTAAGAAAAGATATGCTAGAAAGATGAACAGTGTAGATACAGAACAATAATGGGCTGGCCCAAACCCAAGACTGTTATGAAACAAGGGCTTTTACCCTTTGTGCATCACTAATGCTTTAGAAAATTTTGAGCAATTGAATCACTCACCGTTTCCATCTCTTCTTCTGGTGTCACCTCCCCTGAGCATGGCATTAGATGAAGGAACAGAGCATGCAGAATCATTTTGGAATGCAAAATATTCACTTGTCTTTACAGAAAAATACTATGCATTAGCCAAGTTCTAAGTTAGGTTTACATGATCTGTCCTAAGAACTCATGGGCCAGAGATGAAGGTCAGATGTGCTGGTAAGTCCTCTGTGAAACAGTTGACAGATGTAATGAGAGACACAATGAAGAAAACGGGTTAGCTTTGTTGAGGTAAGCCGAAGACAGGCCATAGCTGGAAATGCAGGTGCCACTTTTCATTTTATGAATAAAAAATCAATGACAAAGAAAGGAATGTCAATTTTTAATGAAGGTTTAAATTCATCTAATTCAGTGTCAAAGAAACAATGCATTTGTTAATGTCCAGCTTCCTTTCTCTATAATTTTAATCAAGTCCAAAAGGATATCTGTGAGATTAAATTACCACCCACATGACCTTGATCCATCCAGGGAAATGGACTCTGTGAGCCTATATCCCCTGAACAGAACAGGCAAGCCAATTCTGCCTGGAAAAAAATCAACATGTAGAAGCTTAACAAAAGTCATAAACTATGAGACTGCAGACGAAAATCCTGCCTCTGCAGTTATAGCGACACAGTTATTACTGTTATCACAGCTAAACCTCTTCATTCCTCTGACATTATTAACCAGGACAAATGTGGGCCTGAGGCTTTACTTCATGGGGGAGAACACCTATTAAACCAAGAACAATATCATTGTCTTTTGTATCATTTCAAAAATTGTTTCCCACCTCTGAAAGGTTTCCTAGGCTTCCTTCCCCTTGTGATCAGAAAGGATATCGTCCATCTTGTTACATGGCCGCGTGCTGTTTCACGTGACCCTGTATGTTCTGACAGCATCCCTCAGGTAAGAGGTGTATGACTGTAACCAGGTATGACATCAGAAATGCATCTCTAAGCAATCTCATTTAGGTGTCTATAAAATCAATCATCCCCTTAAGAAATCTCCACTCTTTCAGGGTATTTCCTCATCTAACCATAAATGTATGCTTCAGGACCTATGAATAAATTATATTGCAGAATGTGACAGAGCTAACTTAATCAGGAGAAATTAACCAGCTTGTGTAATTCCACCAACATAATGGGTATATATGACCAAACAGGACCTGCACTTGAGGTTATAGAAACATTTCAACTTATTTTTCTGGGGGAAATGGTTACACTTTCTGAGACAGGAAAGGAAATCACTATTTACAACATGGGTGATAAACTAAAACTTATACACCTTTATTTGGCTTATAAAATGGTCTGAGTTTGCATAGAAATTTCCTTCATTTAATTATATATTTCTTTTTTTTCTTTTTTTTAATTTTATTTATTTATTTATGTGTATGAATGTATTGTCTGCATGTAGGTTTGTGCACCCATGTCATGCAATGCCTCGGAAGTCAGAAGAGGGTGTCAGAATCCCCTGGAACTGGAGTTCTCCTGGAATTGGAGTTACAGACGGTTCTCAGCCGCCATGTGGGTGCTGGGGATCGAATCCCGGTCCTCTACAAGAGCAGTAGGTGCTCTTAACCGCTAGGCCATCTCTCCAGCCCCTAATTATATATTTCTTAGGACAATTAATTTGCTGAGTAAAAGTAAACATTTCCATACTACATGTGCTTTGGGCCCATGTGATCCAGTAATCTTGCCTTCTTGTCAAGAGGGGAACAAATACCTTCCAAGTACTGACGCTCCTAGAACTGACATTATTCATTATTTTTATTTGTAGTACTGGGACTTAAACTAAAAGACTGCGCCAGCAAGGCAAGTACTCTGTCACTGAGCTATGTCCTCAGCCCTGGGTTTTTTGAGATAAGGTCTCACTATGTAGCTCAGGCTAGACTTCAACTCACAACCTTCTTATTTTTGTTTCATGATATGAAGCCTATGCTATTGTGCCTGCTACCTATTAACTGTTTTTTCTTTAAACAAACCCTAGATACACTTCATAATTAGGAATAAAAACCCAAGCTGAAATAATTATGTCAATCATTCAATATTCTCTATTTTCTTGTAAATGGGACCCTAGTAAGAAGTTTGGGACAACATAATTCTTAAGAAAGGGAACATAAAAAAAAAAGAAAAAGAACATATCTTTTTTTAAGTTTTGTGAAATTTCAAAGTGATCAAGGGCATCCAAGGAGATTGGACATATGGTTTTCGGTTTTGCTTGTCTCTTCTTGAATTTTCTTGTATACTGAAACTCATCAATATGTTGACCTTGAACAGTAACAAAATAGCAGGACTCAGCGATCCGACGGCATCAAGGCTGGGACCCTGACTCGTGAGGGTTTCTGGGACTGTTGCTCACTGTGGCCCGGCTTAGGCAGTCTGGCTGAGGGCAGAAAAGATGAGCAGGGCACAGCTCGTTGTCTCAGCGGCTGCGTGGTGTGTGGGCACTCAGTCTGCTCCGGAGCCAGAACTGCCTCCCCAGCACTCTGCCTGCTGGCTTCCAGCCACCTGGAGTCTGTTCAAATGAACAAGCTGCCTTTTCTTCCCACATATTGGTTTCTCCTCCATTTGAAAACAAAACTCTTCCCCATCTGCTTGCTTCTGGGATCGCCATAATTGCACGGAGGGTAATTGGCGGCAACTCAATCCGAGGAAAACCCTGTTGATTCGAAACATAGTTTCAATAAACGTTTGTGTTTCATCCTTTTGCTAAATGGAGCCTGTGTCCCCGCCAGCTCTGCTGATGCTGGACTAGAAATTAATGGGAGGCATATGAGTAGGAGGGGACTATACAACAGTGCCGTCATGACCCCTTTGTTTCCAGGAACCCTCTGCTGTCGGGGGACCCTGAATGTCTGGACTATGCCCCCAATCCATAAAGCACCAACGTAAATGATGCCAGAAGAGAGCACTAAAACCAACGAGACTGCCAACCTCAGAGCCATTTTCGTGACTTCATGGACTAAGCTGTGTTTCCATCTGAGAACTGAGCTGGTCAACTCCCATAAAGTAGAAAATAACACTGTGTTAATAACTCACATTTGCTTTCTGAAATAGCCACTATCTGCCACGGAAGAGGCAATCTGTGGGCATGGCGTCAAGGAACATTACTAATCCACGCAGCTGGATCAATTCCTGCACTGGGCACCACCCAGCTGTGTTGCCCTGACCATGTACTTTAGTGTGATCCCGCCTCAGAATCTCATCTCTAACGTGGAGGTAGGAATCAGTCTCCATGACTGGATGCTGTGAATGGCATCACTCATGCTTCCCTGATGAAGAGCAAGATCCGGAATGCTTCGCTACTACTAGGCTGCTGTCTATTCACCCAACCCTTACTGAGCATCTTCTATCAGGCACTGAGTTATGTGCTAAAAGCTCAACAGGGAAAAATATAGACAAGGTTTTATTTTTATGAACTTCAGAGACTTTCGAGGGAGACAATAGATAAGGAAATGAATTTGAAATAGTAGCAATGTCTATAGTGGAAACAAAACCCGATAACCTGAGTTGACTGAAGGCAGGATGCCTGTACTTCAAGTACAATATTCTGAAAAGTAATTGTCTGAGTTGTCACCAGGATGCATAGACACAGGGAAGAGCTGCTTCGAAGGCCACTGTTGGGAATGTTCTTCATAGAGTCAAAAGAAAACATGAGTCTAGAAGACAGTGAACAAGAGTTAAGGGTGGCTGGAAATGGAGGCAGAGGACTTACTGCGGTTCAAGATCACCATCTGTGTATGTGCAGCTACGGCTGTGGAAGGAAGTCCTGCTAAGTGATTTAAACATTGAGATACCCTGGGGAATCTCAGAGGAGGAGGAAAGGAGGGGGGGCAGGTACTCACCCACAATAGCTGATGGCACGGCTCTGCTGGAAAGAAATGGTGACCTCAAGTCAGTGGAGCTGGCCTGAGGCAGGCAGTGCATCGTAAGTCAGCCTGACACCTGTTTGCTTTTGTTGACTTAGGCTGAAGTTCTTGATTTCAACACTGAATTCACCTTTGCAATAGACAATAACAAAGATGGAAATAATTATGTTCCCCAAATTTCGCTACACCAGGTAAACAGGACAGAATACTGGAAAGGACTTTTAGTCAAAGGACCCAAGAGTGAGCTCTGCCAAGCAGCCTCTGAGTCACTTTCATCGAGTCACTCACTGTCCAGCCTAGGCTGCAGGCATCCTTGGCATTTGGAAGTGTGGCTCTCACGTTGACCTTTGTTGGCTGAAGCCAGCTTCCCTCTGTCTGTGTCTTCAAACCACTTGTGTCATGCTTCTCTTCATTTCTGTTCTCTCTTCTTATAAATCAAGACATATTAGATAAGAAAGCACATACTTGAATATAATCCAATCAATTCCATCTGTACCAAGGCAATAAGACAATATTTCTCAAAAAGGCAGGCCAGATACTGTGGATTAGAGCAGCCTATCCACTTGGGACACACATACATACACACACACACACACACACACACACACACACACACAGAAACACACACACACTATTTGGATTGTCCTAGTGTCTTTCTGAGTAGGAAAGCAGTGACCAGCTTTAAGTTCAAGAAGCTGTCTTGGAAAGAGCTCAAATTCAGAACTCCTGAGGACTGAACCATGGAGAGATGGGGTAAGTTGGATATTAAAATGGAAATTGAAGTTGGGGCCATATGGCATTCCCTGGATGTTTGCAGGTTGAAAGAAGAAGAAAAGGGAGAAAAGAATCCACCCTCACAAGGAAAGGAAGAGTTAAATGGATCAAATCAAGAAAGAGGAGGACAGTTACAGAGCTGTTGCCATGTAAAATGGATATTGATTTGACATCCATTTGTTGGGCGAGGAATACACTGCCCAATAAGAAAATGGTTCAGGAAAATCAAATTTCAAGAGCTGAGTTCCTTAATTGTGCACAGGTGGAAGCTCAAAAGAAATGAGCCTGCAAGCAGCTCTGAATTGTAAGCCTGCTGGACAGTGGCAAACCTGGCAAACACTATGTTCCTAAGCAGACGAGTCAGAGAATTCAAATAATTTCTTCCTTATTTGTTTCCTCTTTGCTTGTTTGTTTTACAACAAATTCAATGCAAACCTTTTCTAAAAGTACACTTACATTTTGTAAGCATGAATAGTACATAGTAATAACACCTTGTTGATATTTCTCTCCTGTAGGTGGGGAACTGCCAATCCTACAATTAAGTACATATATATTTAATCTAGTTATTATTTTTATTTTGTGTGTATTAGTTTATTGCCTTCATGCAATACCTATGAATGTCAGAAGATGGTGTTGGATTCCCCTGGAATGGAGTTATGGATGGTTTCTAGCTGCCATGTATGCTCTGGGACTATAACTCCAGGTCCTCTGCAAGAGCAACCAGTGCTTTTAGCCATCTCTCCAGCCCCTTAAGTACATATTTTAAATGCTCAAATGAAATTTGGGGGATGTCTTCTGAAAGACATTAACACAAAATTGTTTATGGTGTGTGTGTGTGTGTGTGTGTGTGTGTGTGTGTGTAGAAAGGAGGAATCAGTATATTCTTCCATAGAAATTGTATAGACTTTCAGGAATCAAAATGGTAGGGAAATCATTATTGTAGAGCTGGTGAAATGAAATGTGGATTTTGAATGCATCAAGTGGAACTGACAGTCTTTCTTTCAGAGCACCCAGTGCTGCCCTGTGAATTTTTCTATACATCAACTCGTCCACACGTGTCAAACCACATTAGCAGACATTCATTCCCACCATCCCCAAGCCAACTTTCTAGGGGAAGGTGATCCAGCTTCTCTAAATGTGTGTACTTAACACCTCTATCTCCCACACTACACTGAAAGCCCCCTGTGAAGCAGGAGTTGTCTTTTATGTCCATTTCTATGGACCACTGTACAATTAAAGCACATGGAACAAACTTACCTCAGATATAAATCTTTCATACTCCTCTAAAACTATGATAAGATAAACCTCTCTGAGCCAATGCCATACAGGCTGAGGCTTGAAGGAAGAATCAAAGAACATTTCAAACAGAGCAAATGAGATGGATACTAAAATCCCAGAGCAGGGAAATCATTGAGAGACATTAGAACATGGCTCACTCGAGGTCGTGGGGATGATGGAATGAGCTGCAGCCACGGTGGCTCCAGAAAGTGGCCCAGCATCACCTCTCGGATCTAAGTGCCAGCGAGGGTTCAACCAAGAAAGATAAATCATGCTAGACCTTTCAGTCAAGAAGCAATTTAATGTAGGAAATTGAGAGCTTGTTGGATTCTTACTCCTACTGCTTCATAAAAAGGTTCCTTGTTGTACCTCCAGGAACAACTTCTGAATTAACTCGAAACTGAATCATCGGGAGAGCTATTGTATCTGAGAACCCCAGACCATGCCAGGGTCCAGAAGCCACAATGCAGTTGGATGTTGTGGTAGACAGTATAAAATTCCAGCAGAAACCTACTTCTGTATGTCCTTCTCCAAGAATGACAGAAACATGGCAGCCTCTTCAATGCTACCTCCCAGTATTGTACAAAATCATTCATTGGTGCTGTCTATGTCAAATCCACAGCCACTCCTAGAAAGAATTCTGGGAAATTATGAATCAGAGGTTTTATTGGTAAGTAAAATATGGTTTTATTATCTTATGTATTTCCTGCCTTGGGGGTGGGAAAGGATTCTGTTTAAAAGCCTGAGTATTTTAAGAAAACTCGTTTATGTCTGATAAGGGCACTTATCAATGGGGAACAATGAGACTGACTGATAAGGAAAAGATGTTCAGAAGGATGGCCTACAGTTGTCTTCTTGCACTGTGCTATGCTGAATCCTGGAGCCATTTGTGGAATTTCTTGAATTAATTTAGCATTTCAAATATCAGCTGCACTTTTAGGTCAAGAAATAGTGAACGCTTCTATGGGTTTTTTTTTTCAGTATGGTGCCTCAGGTTTCAGTAATGGGAAACTGTCGTAATTGAGCATCTAATTTGATGTGACTTCAGTATGTTCCTTTCAGTAAAACCTCCCTCCCGAGCAGCTTTCAGAATCCCTGATTAGTTTAGGAGAAGAAAAAAAGTAGCTGTGTGATTAAAAAGAAAGAAATAAAAATGGCCCTGTTAGTAAGCAGGCTTTTCAGATTCTGGACTGTGAGAGAACAGTCTTGATCAGTTCATATCACCTAAGCTTCTCTCCAGCAGACCATTGGGGCGGCCACAACACATGCATTCTACCTAAGCTGAAACCCAGCACTCTCCTATAGCCTTCTCTGCTCTCAGTCTAAATCTCAGTTTCATCCTCTGTAAAATGAACACTATGATGGAGAAGATTCCTAGGATTTAAGTTCTGGAGTATAGTACAGTATAATGGTAATAAGAGCTCTCTCTCTCTCTCTCTCTCTCTCTCTCTCTCTCTCATTTTCTACTTAAACATTATGCTTAAAAAGCAAAAAAGTATATTTCCCTAGCACACAGTAGGGTGTGATGGATAATTAAGGCTGGGATAAATAAATGGATGGATGGATGGATGGACCAATGAACGGACAGATGGAATGATGCATGAATTATTCATGCAATCACAAAATGAGCTATTTTTATCTGATCCCCTGGGCTGTGTCTATATTCTTTCAGGCTGGGTGGTGCATTTATAATTCAGGCACCAGTCCATATTGAGCAGGGGAACAACAGACATTTTCTCTCCTGACTAAAACCAAGCAGGACCATCCCTCTCACAGCCACAGGAGACTTGACTTGCATTTGAGGGCCCAAGAGTAATTGTCCTTTCCAAGGGGCTTATTTCACAGTCGATTATGCAGTGGCAGGCCCAGACATTCCATTTTAAACATGTACAGCATGTCCTTGACGAGCCAAATCACTTCGACAAGATGTAGTTACTCAAAATATTAAATATCACTCAATCTTCAAAGCAACTTATCATATCAAACATCCCCTCCTGGTGCAAGATCTTCCTTTGTGAAAACAGAAAGTACTATAAAAATAACCTTAAGTACTATGTTTGGAGATTGAAGCATCTGCAGGTACCCTCAAGGAAAGGTTGCATATGGAAAGGCTCAGACACAGTCTTTTGGTTGCCAGGATCCCAAAAAGATCTTTAAAGGCCTAACATATAGGATCTGACTCTATGTACTCTGCAGAGACCTCCACGAGCTGCCCATGCTTTTGGTAGGAGTCCCACTACCCACTGTCACCTCTCAGCATCTCCAAGTGGCTAGGTGTCTAAACTACCCCTAGAAATATTACTGACTACAGAAAGCAAGATCAAGTCCATACCCCTGTTTCCGGCTCACAGGCCACTACAGTGGCAATGTAGTTTGGAAAACTCTTGAGGAACAGTCTGCTAGAAAAGGATTTCTCTCTCCCTGAGAAATGAAATTTTATTAGACTTTGATCTTACTTCTATTTTCTTTCTCTGAAGTGAATTTTATGCCTGTGGAAAGTGCCAGACTAACAAGTCAGGCAAATGAAGGGTTATGCTTGCTGTAAATGATCAGAGAGAAGAAAGAACCCTACCCTCAAGTGTCTCCCTGGCCTCCGTTGGGGGGGCACGGCTTAGGAGACAGAAGTATATAAGACTCTCACCATATCCTTGCCCAACTTCAGTTTGTCATTCCACTGAGTGTGTAGCTTTATGAAGGCCCTTTTCCTTCCTCAGAGTGAAGCTTAAGAATACAAGTTTTTCAGATATAAGGGGCTTCTGAGTTGGCCAGAATACAAGTGTACTATCAACTCAGTCAACTAAGAGCCAACTCCATTTCCAGCAACAATAGATGGATGCAAGCAACAAGCCAGTTCACACTGAACTCTACATTGTGCCTATTCTTGTGTCCCTCATGGAACAGACAGGCAGCAGAGGTGTGTTTCCCTCTCTGAGGGGTGTCTATGCAGTTTCTTGGTTTATCTAGAAATGGAAACACAGAACTCCCCCCCAAAAAAATAAAACTAAATCAATGTGTAATGTTTGTTAGGGGAAAAATGAAAGAAGAACATATTATGTGGCCATTTCCATTTTATACAGGAGTTGAGAATAAGAAAGGGATTAATACAATTTAAGCACCTTTCTAGTTTGCTTTCCATTGTTGTGACAAAGCACTCTGATCAATACCAACTTGGGGAGGAAACGGTTTATTTGTCTTAAATCTCCCAGGTCACAGTTCAACACTGAGGGAGCCCAAAGTAGGAACTCAGGGCAGGAACCTAGAGGCAGGAGCTGAAGCACAGGCCATGAAGGAATGCTGCTTAATGGCTTGCTCCCCTGACCTATGATTCAAGGGTAGCCCCACCCACAGTGAGCTGGGTCCTCCCATGTCATTCAACAATCAAGACAATACCCCCCAGACATGCCCACAAGTCAGTCCAATGGAGGCAATTCTCCAATTGAGGCTCCCTCAACACAGGTGTGTCAAGTTGACACCAAAGCTATCCAGCACAGGAACGATGAATTATTTTTTTTGGGGGGGGGTCTTTTTGAGACAGGGTCTCCCTATAGCTACAGCTGTCCTGGCACTTGCTATGTAGACCAGGCTGGACTCAAAACTCAGAGAGATCTGCCTGCCTCTGCCTCTGCCTCCCAAGTGCTGGGATTAAAGGCATGTGCCACCACACCCAGCCTGTGAAGTCTTTTGAAGGCAGAAATTACACCAAGACCCAAAAACTAGGAAATTAAAAAGTAATGTTGTTATCATTAAATCAATCCAGAAAGGTCCACTGAGGGTAAAGTTCAGGCTTTGGGGGAAGAGTGCTCGATGCTATGTCAGTGGATCTCATATCTCTAATGATACATAATGAGGCTGATCTTACAAGTGTTGGAAACAGGGACTGGAGATACAGATCAGTGGTTAAGAGCTCTAGCTGCTCTTGCAGGGCATCTGGGCTTGATTCCTAGCACCCACATGGCAGCTAACAACCACCTAAAACTCCAGTTCCATGGGATCCAATGCCCTCTTCTGACTTCCATGGGTGCACTTACATACATGCAGGCAATAGACTCATACACACGAAAAGTAAAAATAAGAAATAAAATACTAAACAAACAAGTGCTGGGAAGTATGTATTGTCCTGGGAGGGTGAGGGGGTATTCCCTAGGTCATACCGTATGTGCTGGAAGCTAACTAGAGACAACGGGAAGCAGCACCTCGATCAGCAAATCCTGGGGAGCAGTGGGCACAGCAGGAAGGTGGCTGCTGAGTCCCAGGTCAAGGAAGAAGAGAAAAGGTAGGAAACTGGCTTCCTGGCTGGCACTAGTGTGAGGAGGACAGGAACGGGGCCACCATATTGGAGCTGGTGCTCTAACAACACAATGTAGAAAGTAAATCCAGGAGTAGCAGAAAAGGGAAATGAGAAGGGACCCAGAGAAAAGAGAAAGAACACCTCTGGAGTTCAGAAGCAGACTGTAGTAAGGTATCCAGAGATGGACTCTGATTTCAATGAAATTCATATGGAACATTCTAAGCTTGACCCTGAACAATTCACATATACCCTGGGGGCTTCATTATATACATGGGTAGAGAGGGGCTAAATTTGTATTTGCATTGTAAATTTATTGTAAAAAGTGAATGAGGCTGCGATTGGGGTGAACGGTGAAACTACAGCGATGTAGTCTGGACACTCATTTGATCAACTTGATTGAACAAACAACCTGTCACCCCCCACTGAATGGTGGGACTGTGGGGGTTTGGGCACAACAGTCTGTAGATTGGTTTTGCACGAAGGATGCTTATACTCATGGATTATCACTTATAGCTAAAAAAGGAAAAAAAAACCCTGAAAGATGCAGGACAGTTATGGCAGAATACATGATCTGGGATGGGGTGGGGGTGGGGGGGAAGGGAAAGGGAAATATGCCTGATCTGAATTGGAAAATGATGTACGAAATGCACAAACCATCAATAAAAATTAAATTAAAAAAAAGTGAATGAGTTAATTCCTAAAGTCTTTACTGGAGTGCCTGCATGGAACAGTAGCTCATTTTCTTTTCTTTAAATCTAGGTATATTTCATACTGATTGGGCTCACTAATGGTACTAGGGCAGAACTGTCATTTTCCTCTACAATGCCCATTTTTTTTCTTCCGAGCCTTACAGGCAATTTACAGTAGGGCACAGAGCTGTGCACAGTAGTTCTGTAGACCTAGAGTGCTTGACCCATCTGGGTGTCACAGCCAGGTCCCCATATCTTAATCCAGGGGATATTAAGCCAAGTAGTTTGTGTGACTTTGAGGCTGTGCCTTTCAAAGGATGGTTTCTCTTTATTGGATTTGTTCTTTTCTGCTGGCTGGGACACAGACAGGGTGGGGAGCCATCTTAGACTTTAAAGATGCATTCTGGAGCTGGAGAGATGGCTCAGCGGTTAGGAGCACTGACTGCTCTTACAGAGGACCCCGGTTAGATTCCCAGCACCCACATGATGGCTAAGAACCATCTTTAAGCTGGGCATGGTGGTACATGCCTTTAATCCTAGCACTTGGGAGGCAGAGGCAGGTGGATCTCTGTGAGTTCAAGGCCAGCCTGGTCTACATGGTGAGTTCCAGGCCAGCTGGATCTACAAGGGGGACCCTGTTTCAGAAAAACCAAAATAAATAAATAAATAAACAAACAAACAAATAAATAAATAACAAATTCTACAGAGAAGCAGTTTCATTGGGGGGGGGGGGGCTCTGCTCACATAACAAGAAACATCCCAGCATCTCAGACTGACCAGGTACAGCAGAAACAAATGTATAAGTGTTAAGCTCACTGTAATTATCCTGAACCACACTTTACCACTTCCCTCATGAAGCTCCTATCCTAAAAGGAAAGGGTAAGTATTTTAAAGTTATGACATATAGGAAGGATGTTTTTGGTTTCAAGAAACAGAATCACTGAAAAATAGAAAACTGAGTTTTGTTGTTTCATCAAAAAGTGTCAGGGTATAATCAAGGTTCATTGAGCCATTCAGCAATGTCAAGGCTCTTTTGGCTTCCCTTGAGTTCATCCTTGCTTTTGAACATGGCTGCCGTAATGCCAGCATCACATCTTCACACACTTATGAAACACACAAAGCAGGACTGGACAGACGGCTCAGCGGTTAAGAGTACTGACTGCTCTTGCAGAGGACTCAGATTGGATTCCCAGCACCCACATGGCAGCTAAGAACCATCATTAACTTCAGTTCCAGGAAAATCCGATGCCCTCTTCTGACCTCTGTGGAATTACACGACATGGGTGCACCAACCTACATGCAGACAGTACACTCATACACATAAAAAAAAAAAAAAAAAAAAAAAAAAAAAAAAAAAAAAAAAAAAAAAAAAAAGAAATACACAAAGTGAGAAATGCAAGAAATTAGGGAAAGATATGTCCCTGGCTTGACCTTCTCTTCTACCCTATGGATAGTCCTTTACAATCATCATCATCAGATTGATGCTTAGGTACCAGAAGCCAGGGTGGGGACGGATCAGACCAGAGCATCAGGAAAAGCCAAGGGAGGAAGAGATGTTGTTGACAGCGAGTCCTACGAGAAACAAAAACGCAGGCTGACGATGTGGATGGTTAGGCAATGGTCATTTTAGAGCCTTTCTTCACTTCCTATAATTTTCCTGTGGTCCTGTTAATTGCTGAAATTCTTTGCAATAAATATAGTTATTTGTTTTCTAGCTTTTTTGACAAATTGTCACCTTTTATTACAGAGATACTGGAGCAGGGTTAATTATTTAAAACCAAAGTCTTGTAACTACTATTTAACTCAGTCCTACCATGTATCAGATTCTGCGCTGTGTACCCATTAGATGTCTTATCATGCAACAGGGCACAGTCTGTGGAACTGGCTGCTTGACTCCTTGCTGCATTCCAAAGTGCTCTGTTTGAGTATGAATAAAAATAAAGCAGGATGATGGAAGCGGCTGGGAATCAATTTTCAATATGCCCAAGAATCAACATTACAGAAAGCAGACATCTTATTATCTTGGCCAAACTACATAAAGTGTTGGCTTAGCTTTTAGCCATAGCTTCAAATTGATTCTGAAAATGGTGAAAGAACACACAATGGAGAACTAAAATATATCTGGCATTTTCCTGTCAAATGAAGTAACTACACTTTGGGAAATGAAACATTGGTCAAGAATTTGATCAATCCACCAGGAACATTTTAGGACATATCAAAATATTTCCAAGTCCTAATTTACATAAATATTTGCCGCAGAAGCTGTGAGTGCCACCAGCTATTTATAATGTATAAAATGTTATATATTTTATTTACACCGTGGGATGGCCCTTAAATTTCTCAAGATTGGCATATTAAAGTTTGTAAATTTTATTAAAGCCATCACTATCGCATCCTCTCATTCTCACTAAGAAAGTCAGATTACGGATATGGTAGAAGCTAAAACTATTGTGGTCACAGTGATGAAAGTCATTAGAGGAATTGTGACATGAGACTTGGCGGCTTCTGTTTCATGGGCCACAGCCAAGAGTAGAGGCAGGTCCTTGGTTTAACCATTTATACAGAAACTAAATATTTGGCTATCTCTGCACTTCTAGAAGGTTACATTCAGCATAACACAGTTTAGAATTCTTTATTTTCAAATTTTTCTGCACATCTAAGGAATGTATCCAAATAGAGATTTTTTTTCTGCAGTAGCAACAGTTATTGCAGAAAGTCCTAAGCGATTAAAGGGTTGATAGTAAGTGCTCTTGAGTGCTTAGCTGTGAAGGGGACATCTATATGATGAGCCTCCTCCCATGGCTCAAAAACATCATGGATGGGGGTAGGAAGGATGTTAAGAGCTACAGGGAGGAGCTGTGTGAGTGGTGTCTCTGGGCTCAGTGTGATTACTGTACTCTGACCCATAGTAGCTCTGGTTAGCCGCAGAGGACCACCAGTCACCCTCCAGCATTGGTAGAGAATGTTCTTGTGAGCTCTGACCCCTGAGCTGAGCAGCTGTTGGCAGCTGATGGCTGTGGGGAAAGGAAAGACAATTTTCTTCAAGGGTTTGGCCACTTGTAGATTCTCAGTGCTTCAGTTCGTGAGACCGAACCCATGTGGGCAATAGTAATTGGACTCAGTGAGCTATTTTAGAACAAGAAGAAGAGAAGGAGGAAGCGGAGGAAAAGGAGGAGGAGGAGGACAGTATGAAGAGGACAAGAAGGATGAAGAGGAAGCCCTTAAGGTGGGATGGGGATGAGTTATCTAGGGGAAGAGAGATTGTGGAAATGGTGTGTAGATGTGATCAAGAATACATTGTGTATATGTATGAAATTTTCAAAGAATAAAAATAATTTTAAAATGCCTAGATTCTCATAAAGATTCTCAAATCTGAAGTTAGTAGAACTTAGTTAAAGTAAAAGCATATACATTTCATATACATTCTCAGTGCATTCCCAAGATAGGTAAAACACAGACCATAATTAGGAAACCATAAGTGCCAATGCTGCTGCATTAATATCTATCTTTGCAATTATAAAATCCAGTCTTGGGCTGGAGAGATGGCCTAGCAGTTAAGAGTGCCGACTGCTCTTACAGAGGTCCCGGGTTCAATCGCCAGCACCCACATGGCGGCCGAGAACCGTCTGAAACTCCAATTCCAAGAGAACTTCAGTTCCAGGAGAACTCCAGTTCTGGGAGAATCCAACACCCTCCTCTGACCTCCTGGGCATTGCACAACACAGGTGAATGAACCTACATGCAGACAATACATTCATACACATACAGAAATAAATAAAATTTTAAAAAGAGGAACAAAAAATTCAAAAAAATGAGGGTTAATTCAATAAAATAAAATAAAATCCTGTCTTTTGGGGCTGGAGAGATTGCTCAGCAATTAAGAGCACAGACTGCTCTTGCAGAGGACCTGGGTTCAATTCCCAGCACCCACATGGTGGCTAAGAACCATCTTTAACTCCAGTTCCAGGGGAATCTGACCCCCTCTTCTGACCTCCATGGCATTGCATGACACGGATGCAACAACCTACAAGCAGACAGTACACTCATACACATAAAAGTAAAAAACAAATTAAGAAAAAATAAAATCCTGTCTTTGCAAGTAACTATGAAGTTAGCCTACAAGCGGATTCCTTCAAAGCTAGGATCACAGAACCAGCCTATACAATACTCAGAAAAATCAAAAAACAGTACCATGTTGAGTGGCCTGACCGGCACATAGACACACACACACACACACACACACACACACACACACACACAGACACCCACAAGCAGAACCACACACACACAGACACACAGAGACATACACACACACACAGACACACACACACACAGACACACATGCAGACACACACATTCACACACAGAGACACACACACATACACAAACATACATACACACACACACACACACACACACACACACACACACATACCAGCCTAGGGACTTCACAAGGATAGATATACTGGAAGAATCTCATCTTGGTCAGGTTTCAGATAAATTATGAAAGATATGAAAGACATATTATAAAGGAAATATACACTGTGTGTGTGTGCAATGTTCCCCATCAGAGTAGAGGGGTGCTGTGGTGTGTGTGCAATGTCCCCCATCAGCGTAGAGGGTGCTGTGTGTGTGTGTGTGTGTGCAATGTTCTCCATCAGAGTAGAGGGTGCTGTGCTGTGTGTGTGTACAATGTCCCCATAGGTTCATGTGTTTGAACACTTGGTCCCCTGCTGGTTCTTACCTTATGATGGTCAAGAAGCAGAAAGCAAGACATGAAGGGGGACAAGATGGCCACTGCGGCCTACCCCCACTGTAGCTAGTTCTTCCTGTGACCCACTTCCCAGTTTCCAGAGCCTCCAAAAATAGCCCTACAGGGTAGGGACCAGCATTTTTAAGAAATGAGCTGGTTGGAGTTTCATTTTCAAATCATAACTCCTTCCAGAATGATCTCTTCTAGTTACTTTCTATTGCTGTAATGAGGAAAGGGTTTTATCTTACATCTCTCAGGTCACAGTTCATCACTGCAGAACAGGAACACTAAAGCAGGGACTCAGGGAAGGAACCTGGAGCAGGAGCCGAAGCACAGCTCATGGAGGAGGAGTGCTACTCACTGGCTTGCACCCCGGGCCTGTGCGACCACCTGCCCAGGGGTAGAGCCACCCACAGAGGGCTGTGCCCTCCCACATCACTCAACAATCAAGAAATGCCCCACAGACACAGACACAGACACAGGCCAGTCCAATGAAGGAAATTCCTCATTTGAAGTTCCTCTCCTCGGGTGTGTGAAGTTGACAACTGAAGCTGTCCAGCACAGAGTTATTTCATTTTTAAATCATAACATCTTCCAGAATAAACTTTTATATCAATGTCAGGGACTAAGGCCATAAGAATTTGTGAATTCCTATAGTATATGAAAAATATATTATATACTTATGTCTTCATAAGGGTCCTAAGAGAGATTATAGGCAAAATGCAGAGGTAAAATGTTTAGAAGAAAAGAACCACTAAATTAGTAACAGCTGCAGATCTTCACGTCATCAGGCTCTGCTCTCCGGCAGAATTGGAGCAAGTTTGAATTTTCTCCCACTTCCTATAAATCAAAATTTTTACTTATTATACACAATTCAATCTGTAGTCTTAGGATCATTGTAGTGTTACAATCATATGGAGGGGAGACCCACAGCAAAAGTATACAGGACTCCGATACAGATGACTCAGGTTTATGTTGGGCGTGGGACTGGGCATGTGACTGGCCTGCCTAGCTCCAGAGCAGGGTAACCAGCATTAAAATGGTGCTGAAGCGCAGTTTTAAACCCAGGCATAGAAGGAAATGAGCATACGAGGAAGTGGTGAGGAAGTGGGGCGTGGGGCGTAGGTGGGCCAGTGGCTGGTACCAGGAGGGGCATCTCCAGAAACCAGGCCTGCCTTCTTGCCTCCGGTGAGGCATGATCACAGGATGTTGTATAGCAACCTTTTCTCAGGCTGCAGGAATGCAGTCCGCGGTGATTTATTTCTCAGACCTCTGTTTTGGTTGGCTTTTGGAGTCCCTGGCTTAAGTGGGCCACAGCCTTACATGTAGCGGTAGAAAAAGGATGAAGTGGTAGTCAGTAAAAAGGGGATGCAGAGAACAGAGAGAAAGGAAGGAAAGAAAACGAATGCTTGGCACATGTTGGGTGTGAGCCCTGACCCAAGTTACGGGAAATGAGGAGCCACAAAGACATTTAGGACAGCAGCCCTCCCTGGGCCTGATCATGATGTGGAAAGGAACATTGAGTCTCCACTATTATAGCCATGCAGTTCGTGTGTGCCTGCCAAAAGCTTTTATGCTGGGAACCTAACTCTCAATTACATGTGGGAACGCTATTCTGAGATACATGAGATCACGACGGCAGGGCCTCATAAAGATTTCAGTGGTTTTATCAAAAGAGCAGAGATATTTGAGCTAGTCTGCCTGCTCTGCCCCAATGGATGTTCTCTGCCATGTTACCTTGGAGAAGGAAATACCCCATCCTATACAAGACCTTTGCAACTCTCAGATGCCAGAACAAAAATAGAAATTAAATACATCTCTTTATAGTGTATCCACTTTTAGCATTTTAATGATCCTACATCAATACTATGGTTTAAAGGAACGCTGAGATTTAGTCCAGTCATATAGGCACCTCTGTCTTTGATGACAAATGTATTAATCAGCTTTCTATTACTGGAAAAATACCTAGATAGTCAAATTAAAGAAAAAGTAAAGTTAATTTTGACTTGTTTTTTTGTTGTTGTTGTTGTTGTTTTCTTTTTTTTTCTTTCTTTTTTATTGATGCTTTGTGTATTTCATACATCATTTTCCAATTCAGTTCAGGCATATTTCCCCTTCCCTTCCCCCCACCCCACCCCATCCCAGATCTTGCATTCTGCCATAACTGTCCTGCATCTTTCTCTCAGTTTTTTTTTTTCATTTTTTAGCAATAAGTGATAATTTATGAGTACAAGCATAAACCAATTTGCAAGCAGTTGTGCCCAAACCCACACAGCCATAGGTCCCATCATCCAACAGGGGAGGGCTTTGTATGTTCAATCAAGTTGATCAAATGAGTGTCCAGACTAATTGCTGTAGTTTCACCATTCACCCCAATGCGCAGCCCTTACATTCTACATGCCCCTCTTCCGTAGATTGTTCCCTAGGCTTAGAAAAGGGGCACAGGTGGATGAGACGCAAAACAGTCTACTAATCTCTCTGGAGCCGTTGTCTTGGACTCTGGTCAATTCTGGCTGTTTCCTTTCATGGGCTGACAGCTTGTCCAGGAATAACCTTTCAATCCTACTAATGAAGCACAAGCAATTAGATATATAGGTATTTAAACAGTACTAATTGTTATGGTAGGTTACTTTGGTATAGACACAGATGTTTGGATGGTATGTTAATCCATGAATTACATTATTTTCTGTTAAATATGACAGGGTCTTACTGTGGCTTATAACATTTCCTAACCATTAGAGGATGTAAGCTTGTGGCATCAGTTGTGGATTATTCCTCCAAGGAGAGAGCCAATAGCCAATTAGATTTGAGATTTACAGGCATATGGCTGCCTCTGCTGCACAGTATTTCCAGGCAGGTGAGGTGTAGCTGGTGCTGACGGAGGAGTCTTACTTGACTCAGGAGACCCATATTTGTTTTATTGACTTGTAGTTTTAGAGATTTTAGTACATGCTGAGTTTGTCCTCGTCCTGGGGGCTGTGGAAAGGCGTGACAACATGGCCGATGTGCTAAGTTCAACTCCTGGTAGAGAAAGAGAGGGAGAGAAGAGGTAAATAGTCCAGTCTTGTTCTAGGTTGGCCCTCCTAATGCCGTAAGACCAAAACATCCTACATCCTCCAAAATCAGCCAAAGACTGAGGACAGCTTCTTCAACCCATGAGCCTTTGGGGGAGCTTTTCAAACCTATAGCAGTAAATTAAAACTGGATGAGATAGACAGAAGAAAAGTACAAATTTGCCTTAGTTATAATTTCCTTGATAGCTGATTTTGACCCTGGAATCAAGTCGCTGGCCTGTTCCCTTCCTGCCGTTCACCTTTATAAAGCTTACTCATAATGTAAGCTTCAGCTGTTCTCCTGCCTGACATCTGTCTGGATAATTATTTCCACATGATCACATGGTATTCATCCGTGCCATTCATTGGCAGCCTCTGAACTTTCTGACATAGAAAGTAATCTCACTCTTCTATAAATCCATAGAATAATTAGAATCTTATTTGTTATTGTGCATTTTTTCCAGTGAATTGTCTATTCCTTGAAGGTACTAACTCTCCTTTGACAATTTTTTCATTTTTGTGTTGTTTATAATATTTAATGGAGAAATATCTTTATATATGTTGTTTGATTTACAAACTGTTGTTATTAAAATGTTCTTACCACAAACGCGATAATCTCCAGGCCAGTAGCAGATGGTCCCCTGAGACACGGCCAAGCCACCTGCTTCTTTGCAATTTCTAAAAAATCATAATATAAACATTTTGTATATGGAGACCTACTACTTTATAAGATACTTAAATATATATTTAGAAAAGAGTTTGAGAAAAAGTACTGATCACAGAAGCCACCTATTATCAAACCAAGGTCCCAAAGCCAGGCGTGGGATACCATTACACGAGCTGTCAGAAGGCTCCAGAACCCTCCCACATGCCATAGCAGTTGCTAAAACAGTTGCTCTCACTGCCTGCTAGAACTAGATGATAATGTCCTATTGTTGACGACACCACATAACTTGGTTGCAAGACGTAGAGGAATCAAGCTGGCACTGAAGTGAAACTCCCTGTCTGTTGCCTAATGCACATAGTACCAGAAGGTGTTGTGTGGGCTGCTGGAAAGAAAACCCATCAAAGCCTTGACCCTGGTGACACAACAATGGCATGACCATGGGGCTAACATGGTTGTGAGGGTAACCAACTACTGTCTGATCAGAAACAAAGGAGGTAACTCATGCCTGGCCAAACACTCATGGCTTTGAGATCAACTTCCCTAGCCTTTGTTTCGCTAGATTAATTTGGTGACATGGTGTCATATCGCCTTCTAAATATCTATGTCATAACCCATAGTCAAGTGTGGCTCAGTCCTGCTTATCGAAACTTCTCTTTATAGGTTATTGTAGTAAATGCAGACTCATGGTTGCTGAAGATGTTGAGAATACGTGAAAGTTGAGCACTCCCTTGGGGGAGTGCTTAGGCAGGACATTTCTAACACCCACTCTGAGGCTCCTCGACCATTGCGGAAGAGTGTGGAGAAAGAAGGTAAGAGGCTATAATAGGAAACGGGCTGAGAAATACTGTGTCCTCACAGTCGATGCAATCTTGACCTCAAAGCTACTGTAGTTGCCTGCACTGGGTATGCACGGTACTGGGCTTGTCAACAATCAATCACGGATGGAGGAAGGGACTTGTGCAGTTCCCAAGGCAGCTGTTGGCTACTGATAGATGATAGGCTGTCATTGTCTTCAGAAGTGCACTCACTTCTGAGGCTAACAGGCTTCAGTGGACAGTTACACACCCATGGTCAGCAGACAGCCCTGGTTAAACTGTGTCACAAAGTAAAACAAAAAGACATCAACCTAGGAGGCCTGCGAGGTGTACTGACAGAGTAGGAGAATGGAGGAGTTTGGCCTGGCAGTTATCAGAATGTATTGGACACATAGACGAAATTTTCAAATAATAAATTTAATTTTAAAAAATCAGAAATTGGGCTGGAGAGATGGCCTAGCGGTTAAGAGCGCCGACCACTCTTACAGAGGACCCGGGTTCGATCCCCAGCACCACATCGCGGCTGAGAACCGTCTGAAACTCCAATTCCAGGAGAGCTCCAGTTCCAGGGGAGTCTGATGCCCTCTTCTGACCTCCGAGGCATTGCACGACACGGGTGCACAAGCTTGCATGCAGACAGTACATTCATACACCTACAGAAATAAATAAAAAACTTTTAAAAAATCAGAAATTTGGGGACTGAGGAGACGGCTCAGTGGTTAAGAGCACTGGCTGCTTTTGACAAGGACCCAGGTTGGGTTCGATTCCCAGCACCCACATGGAGGCTAACAACAGCCTGTAACTCCACTTCGGAAGAATCTGACTCCTTCCCACCTCCATGGGCATCGCACAACAGGGGTACATTTACACACATGCAAACAATGCACTCCTGCTCATAAAATAAAAATAATTTACAAAATCAGAAATTTTGTAAAAAAAAAAAGCCTCAGATTGCCATAAACATCGAACTCCTCTGTGGATCCTACATGTAACAACTATTTATAATGAGTCCTAATGAAACTTACCTTCTAGGTGCTGCAAAGGTTTTGATATGAGAGACTTTCTTGCCTCCCCCCCATAGAACAAGGAGAAATATGACGATGATGAGGTCGCTCTCCAACTGTAAATTGAAGACAACTATTATAGAGGTAATCTCTTAGAAAACTGGTAAAACTGCCTTTTTTAACTGACTAATAGACATAAGAACTGTGAAAAGGATTATTCTCTGTTCAGAACCAAATATAATACTAAAGTCCTTAAGCTATGCATTTAAGCAAAATATATCAATACAGGAGCTCTGACATCAGCAATGGATTATTCTACCAGGGAGATGTTGGCCAGGGGATCCAAGGCCCCACAAAAGGTAAAGGCTCCTTGCCTCCAAACTGGGATACCTACAAGAAGAGAGGCGATAAGGCCCTGCTGCCGAAGACCTGATGTTAAAATGGGAAAGATGTATTGAGACCACACATACAAGTGTACAGATGGCCTCTGGAACACCAGAGAATGTTACCAAAGGACACTAAACCAATAAAGCAAATACGGGTCTCCTTGAGTCAAGCAAGACTCCACCATCAGCACCAGCTACACCTCACCTGCCTGGAAATACTGTGCAGCAGAGGCAGCCATATGCCTGTATATCCCAAATCTAATTGGCTATTGGCTCTCTCCTTGGAGGAATAACCCATGGCTGATGCCACAAGCTTACCTTCTCTACAGGTTAGGAGATGTTATAAGCCACAGTAAGACCCTGTCATATCTAACAGGAAAAAATGTAATTCATGGATTAACATATCATCCAAACATATGTGTCTATACCAAAGTAACCTACCATAACTATTAGTGCTGTTTAAATACCTATATATCTAACTGCTTGTGCTTCATTAGTAGGATCGAAAGGTTATTTCTGGACAAACTTTCAGCCCATGAAAGGAAACAGCCCGAATTGACCAGAGTCCAAGACAACAGCTCCAGAGAGAGTGGACTGTTTTGCTTCTCATCCACCTGTGCCCCTTTTCTAAGCCTAGGGAACAATCTGCGGAAGAGGGGGCGTGGTAGAATGTAAGGGCTGCGATTGGGGTGAATGGTGAAACTACAGCAATGTAGTCTGGACACTCATTTGATCAACTTGATTGAACATACAACCCCTCACCGCCTGCTGGAAGGTGGGGCTGTGGGGGTTTGGGCACAACAGCCTGAAAATTGGTTTTACATGAAGGATTCTTGTACTCATGGATTATCACTTATAGCTAAAAAATGAAAAAAAAAAAAAAAACAAAAACTGAGAGAAAGATGCAGGACAGTTATGGCAGAAAGCATGATTTGGGATGTGGTAGGGGTGAGGGGGGGAGGAAAGGGAAATACGCCTGAACTGAATTGGAAAATGATGTATGAAATGCACAAAGCATCAATAAAAAAATGTTAAAAAAAAGGAATGTAAAGTAATATAACTTTTCACCTGCATGCGATTTTACTGTTAAAAGGTTAATCCTTAAATATGTTTTGGAATTAACTTATAGTTTATTTTCAGGCATTATAATTTTGGTATATGTGTGGAGTGTACACATGCATACTTTGAAGTAATATAAAATTAAAGGGAAAAACAACAACAACAAAAGACTTGTTCAAAGAACTCAGAAGTAAATTTCTGAGCAAAACAGTAAATTCTGCATCAAATAATTTTAAGAAGACTGAGAAATGATGTAAGACATGCATGTCAGAATATACAATCAGGGGCATGGAAAGGGGAATGGGTCTAAATTTGGTTAAGAAATGTCATGTGAATTGCACAAAAGTTCAATAAAAATTTTATCTATAAAAAAAATCAGAAATTTGGGGACTGGAGAGATGGCTCAGTGGTTAAGAGCACTGGCTGCTTTTGACAAGGACCCAGGTTGGGTTCGATTCCCAGCACCCACATGGAGGCTAACAACAGCCTGTAACTCCACTTCGGAAGAATCTGACTCCTTCCCACCTCCATGGGCATCGCACAACAGGGGTGCATTTACACACATGCAAGCAATGCACTCCTGCTCATAAAATAAAAATAATTTTACAATATCAGAAATTTTGAATCATCACAATTCTTTTCCAAATCTGTTTTATTTTTACTTATTTACATTTTTTTATCTTTAGGCTGATTCCAGAATCAGTTTATCAATATACATCTGAAGCATAACCAATAACAAAAGTCTTTCCAAAACTGACAAAAATACTAAATTGTCATCTTCTCTTTTTTAATTTTTAATTAAATTTTGTACATTTCATACAATACATCTTGATCATGTTTAGACTCATTCCCCCTTCTGTATCCCCCAATAACCCTCCCACCAGATTTCATGATTCTGTCATATATGTCAAAGCCTACAGAGTCAAGTTTGTTTCCCCAAATGCCCTTTGGAGTGAGTCCATTCACTGGAGCCTGGTCAACCTATCTAGCCTCACTCCCTCAAGAATACCAACTCTGCCTTACCCAGCCGAGCTCACTTGCATATGGTTCTTCAGCTAAGGTTGGGGCTTCCTACCCACTGCCCTCCTTTTCTGCTGGGCTTTTGTCTGGTTTTAGTCTTCATGGGACTTGTGCGCCCTGTCAGCATTGTTATAAATTCATAGGAGTAAGTTCTAGCAGCCTGAAAATTCTGCTTCCTGTGGTCATCCACCACCCCTAGCTCTTTCAATCTCTGTGTCCCCTCTTCTGTCCCTGAGCCCTGTATCGCAGAGGTTTAATATAGGAATCCTCTCCCAAAACATACACTCTGCAGTCTTTCATTCTCCACACTTTGACCAATTCTGACTTTCTATGTTAATTGCCATCTGCATGAGGAAGCTTCCCTGGTAAGAGATGAACAGTGCATTAATATTCTCGTTGCCCCTCTGTTCCTTGAGCCTTTGGTGTAGGGGTTGCACTGTAAGTGTGTCACTCACACAAATGTACCTGTGAAGACCGCTTGGATTTCCAACTATCAGCATTTGTATACTGTCTTAATGAATAGTATTATGTACTCTACATCCATGTAACAAATACTAGTACAATTCTGAAATGATTTTATATCTTCACTTGAACTCCAACAAAATTCTAGTATTTTAAAGGCAAGAACACATGAACTGTTTCTTTGACATCAGCTGAACAACATTGTTAGGCCTACACAGAGGTCAGCCAGCCACCATGAAGAGAAGTACACAGAGCACACATTTGCATTGGGGTCTATTTAATAATAAAGGCATCTTCTTCACCAAAAGGCACCCCAAATAAAGAAAACAAAGAAAAAAGCTAGCCAAGCTCATGCTTCCATATTCATCAGAGTTTGTGGAGTCGGGGCCCACAGCCTGGTTGATTCAAATGGAAGGGCCTGTTCTGTGTGCCTTAATTATGTTTTGTTGTGACAAGATACTTACCAAAGCAACTTAAGGTAGAAAGGGTTATTGCAGCTCACAGTCCATCCTAGTGGGGACCCAGGACACCAGTGGAGGCCTGAGGACAGACAGCCACTTTGTATCCAAGTCAGGACAGAGCAGGAAGTAGGTCTGTATATAAAACCAATGAGGTACTTTTTCCACTTCCTGAAATTTCTGTAATCTCCCCAGACAAGTGTCATGGGGTGAGAACCAAGGGTCCAAACACAGGAGTCTGTGGAAGCATTTCACACTCGACCAACACCATGAATAACCCTGGGTAAAGTTTATTGGTTTATTCTTCTGTAAAATGAGGGTGAAAAAATCGCAGAATCAGCTCATTTCAACACCAGAAAGCATTGAGGTGAATGTGTACAGTGCTCAGAGTTTTCCCTGTCGCCTGGTCAGAATTCAGTACTGGGTATCATGTTTGTGATGTTGGAGCTATTTAGCTCCTAAACCCTGTGAGTTCATGTTATCTCATGTGAGCAATGGAAATAGGTGAATCACATGGCTTCTAATCTCAGCTGTAACTTCAGCGATTCAGTACAGAGAGTGCATACAATCCAGGGGAAACTATTGATAAGGAGATAAAAGAGTAGGAAAACATATTTGACAGAAAGGATTGTGCCTCCCATTTTATAAAAAATATCAAAGTAGAAAGGAAACAGGATAAAATACAGAATGCAATAATAATAAGAGGAGACAATATTTCACTCTAGGCTCTATTAACTGGGAGACAAATTCATTGTGAATGTCTAATTCATGAAACCATAAGCATTGTATACATCATTACCTGTTTTTTGTATCTATAACAGTCCCTGTAATTCCTCAGCTTAGAACCAGAGTCTCTAATATTACAGGACAAGGATGAATTGAGGGAGGCTTAATGCAATTCAACATATTCAAAGGTAAAAAGCTGCAAATGAAAATTATCACAATGAGCAAGAATAAAATTATTATAAAACTGTCACATTTCTAATATTTCATATCACTTCTGACCATAAGCTCTGCAGCTAGAAAAGCAATATCTTCTACTCCCCAGTGTGCAGCGATGATGGTTTGCATTCTTCAAGGCTTATAATGTTAAAATGCCTTTAATTATGTTCAGGATAGCTATTCGTACAGCATTCCTAAACCTCTCTCCAAGGTCAGCATTTTCCTCTCACTGATTCTCAGATCATCACTCTATGATTCTAGCTACACTGACACGATATTCATTTCATCCCCAGGAAAGACACAATTGCTGAATTGGTCACACTGGCATCAGGGACGGGAGCAACTATTGTCCCACAAGGTTCCTTTGCCTGGTAGTTGATGTCTCCTCTGTCAGACTTTAGAGGTCAGCCAAATAGAAAATTCAGACTGGGACTTAATGTAATTCAAAAGTCCGAGCGTTGCAAACAGCCACCACCTTTTGGGGCCATTTCGAGACCCTGAGTACAAAGCAGATGGTAAGCGAGAGAGTCCCTTACAGATTTGTGTTTCTGACGGCACCTTGTATTAGGGAACAGGGACGCAGTGTTGAATTTCCAATCATAGAGCTCAGTAGGCTCCTTATAAACTGAAAGTGTAAGTCTATGCATAGCTTATTCTGAATTCAAACAACTGCTGGCTTATGCTACATACAGTAATGGACTCTGCTCTCAAACCATTAATTTAAAAGCTTAGTCACTAAGTCCCCACAAGAGTCAACTTCATGGATCGCTAGCCTTGTTAGCAAGTGGCAAATGGGATAAGTTATATTTCAGAAGCATGGGTTCACTAAGTTCTTGTTAAGGACATGCTGGAAATGTCCATGCTGTCAGGGACCTCTTTTCATACCAATGGAGGGGGGAGACAGAGACAGGGGCAGAGAGACAGAGAGAGACAGAGGAAGAGAGACAAACACAAAGGAAGCAGAGGAAGCAGAGATAGAGAGAGAGAGAGGAAAGAGAGAGAGAAAGGCAAAGATGTGCCAGGCATGGTGGTTCACACTTTTAATCCCAGCACTGAGGAGGCAGAAGCAGGCAGGTCTCTAAAATGGAGGCCAGCCTGGTCTACATAGTGGTGTCCAGGCCAGTTGTGGCCACAGGGAGATCCTGTCTCAAAAAAAAAAAAGAAAATCAATTGGGGAAAGACTCCACAGAAGGAAGACTGAAGACAGAATTTGCTATAATGAGAAATGAGGTAGCGTTTCATTTTCTTTTTAATGTTTTCCAGAAGAGAAATCTTTTACCCAGTATAAGAAACATAGAAACTATGAAAATGATAACAAAATTGCTCAGTTCAGGGACCCCTCCACTGGTTGTGTTTTGATGTGCTTCGAGCTAATCCCTCTCCCAAGCATCACTGCCTTGTTGATTTTTCTGACACCGATTTGTCTCTAGCCCAGACCTAATCACAACCTTTGTTCTGTCTGTGTATTGCTTTATTGTCTGTCAGACCAACCCAGCCATCAAACCCTCCTTCTATCCTAGGAACTTTGCTCCCTAAAGGAATTTTATCATATCATTTGATTTTATAGAACATGGAATAGAGTCTCATTCGATAGATTATTGAAGCATGAATTAATCGAGCTTCGATTGAACATGGAACTGTAGCTTTTACTCCTTCTTACAATAATAAAATGAGCAAGCTTAGCTGGTCTCACTGCTAACTCTAATGAAGCAGGAGCCAGAGATTCCAACACTCTTATGGGCTTCATGGGGGTGCAGTTAGTGTACCCCCAAGCAGAGTTTCCACTCCAACCTGAAGCTCTTTCTGATTTCACAGACTGAGACCTTGATGGTAATTCTACGCACAGCCTAGCATTGTATCCACAAGGCCATAGTTCCTGGGTCATAACAGACAAGGACTGGTGATGAACACTTCCATCTTCATGACTGAGGAAGATGTTTCAGAGCCGGATGTTATGACTGTATCCAAAGGTTCATTTATGGTTGACTTCCAGCCATCCACAGATACCATGAAAATTGCTTGCGTTGGTTCTCTCTGGGTCAGTCCTCTGCTGTCTGCCCACACTCCATCGTAAAGAAGTGAGCCATCCCACAGCCTTCATCTCGGGCTCTGCTCCATAGGAAACCAGACTAAGCAGAGAACTTTTCATGCATTATTATAAATTATCCTGGACATGATTTTAATGGCCGCATGGCATTCAATTGATATGAATTACTATAGACTATATAATAAAGTTTAATACTTCTGGACATTTAGATAGTTCATAATTTCTAATCTTACAAATAAAGCTGTGATCATTTTCACATAGAAAGCTTTTTCTTCTTTTAGGAAATGAAGTTAGTGGTTCAGTGGTAAGAATGTTGAGTTCTCCAGCAGGGTGACTAAGGAGCTTTGGAAAGATACAGTCTGCTCTGTGGCCTCAGAGGCCATGGTAAGTTTCTTTCATGGTGCCATTTACTGCTACTGATTATCTACAGGATCCAGATATATGGACTCAAACAGCCCTATTTACATTTTTCATGTATTTTAAATAAACTTGCATTGTTTATAAAAAAAAAATCAGGAAGGGACTGGAGATGGAGATGTGACTCAGCAGTTAAAAGCACTGGATGCTCTTATAGAGGATCCGGGTTTAATTTATAGCACCACAGTTGGCTAATATCTGTCCTTAACTTTAGTTCCAAGGGGGTCAAACACCCCTTTCTGGCCTTGTCAGGCACTGCACACCTTCATGTATGCAAGCAAAATGCTCATACACATAAAATAAAAATAAAATATTTTTAAAATTTTATTATGTGTATGAGTTTTACATCATGTCCTGCATTGCTCAAGGAGGTCAGAAGAAGGCGTCAGATCCCCTGGAACTGGAGTTATGGATGGTTATTAGCTACCATGTGAGTGCTGGGAATCAAACCCAGGTCCTCTGCAAGAGCAACTAGTGCTCTTAACCACTGAGCCATCTCTCTAGCCCCAGAATCTTTTTAAGAAATATTAGGAGAGTTGTATCTGCAATATACTGAACATGTATATGGTCTTCACTTGTCAATATGCCCTTCATAATATAGTGTAAACCCAGTTTCTATGCCATACACATTGCATTAAGTATTATAACTAATCTAGCTATGACTTTAGTGGAGGCTATATGCAAATATTATCTAAAGGACTTGAACACTCAGAGCCGTGGCATCCACAGAACTCCTGGAACCACTCTCTCTGACCCAGCACACCAAGGGGAAAAAAAAAAAAAAAACAGCTCATCTTCTTTGTCCTTTGAAAACTGAAAGATCAGGTATAATTTTGATTTTACCTTGCACCTATTATTTGCAGTGTTTCTTCTCTGAGTGCAGTGGTTTGAATGGGAATGTCTCCAGAGGCTACAAGCTTCTGGATCTTTTGTCCCGGTTGGTGTAAGAACGTGTGGTCATGCTGAAAGAAGAGCACCACTGGGGCAGGCTTTGAGAGTTCTTAAGCTTTGCCTGATTTCAAATCGCTCTGCTTCCTGTGCCTGTTTCAAGATGTAAGTGCTTCCTTCTCTTTGTCCCCTGTCACCTCCTACCCACATGCCTCCCTGCCATGATGGACTCTGATTCCCCCGGAGCCCTAGGCAGATATGAACTCTTCTTGTTTGAATTCCCTTGGTCATAGTGTTTTATCACAGCAACAGAAAAGTAACTATGACACTTAGTCATTGTTTCTTTTGAAAGAATTTTGTGAAACTATGAACCCAACAACATGAGAGAAGTTACCCTAGAGATAGTTACTAAAACAAACTGGTTGGAGCCGTCTGGGGGAAGCTCTAAGCCAGAACAAGGTGGAGAAAGAGCTCTGCAGTTCAGTCAATGCAGACCCCAGATCTTGTGTATGGTTGAATGTGGGGAGATGTTGAAGACTCACAGAACATACAACACTGGTATCATATGATTCATATAATTAGCAGCCTGGTGAGCAAGCTTTAGGGAAACCTAAATGTCTAAAGATCAGTCCTATACAGCTGGATAACTACAGAGGATACTTTGTTATATTTGATTTGAATTGAAAGGGGAAAAGCTAGTCAAATTCCTCCCCGAGCATGTTGGGGAAAGTAGATTGTTTAGCCTGTATGTAGTCAGCTTTAAAAGAAATTTTTAAATGATGGTGATTTCAAGCTACGAGTAACTGAGCTAGACTACAGTAATTCTGAGAAGGGTACATGTAACTGGGCTAGGCTACAGTAATTCTGAGAAGGGTACACGTAACTGGGTTAGGCTACAGTAATTCTGAGAAGGGTACACGTAATCGGGCTAGGCTACGGTAATTCTGAGAAGGGTACACGTAACCGGGCTAGGCTACGGTAATTCTGAGAAGGGTACACGTAACCGGGCTAGGCTACGGTAATTCTGAGAAGGGTACACGTAACCGGGCTAGGCTACGGTAATTCTGTGAAGGGTACACGTAACTGGGCTAGGCTACAGTAATTCTGAGAAGGGTACACGTAACTGGGCTAGGCTACAGTAATTCTGAGAAGGGTACATGTAACTGGGCTAGGCTACAGTAATTCTGAGAAGGGAAAACCTGACCTGAGGCAACTCTACTTTTGGTACTACCTGCAGCTGTGTTCAGGGCCTTCGGCAACATAACTTCTTTGGTCTTCTATTTCCTTACCTTTGAAATAAACATTACAATATCTTCCTGAGGGGGTTAAGGACTTTAAATAAGACAGAGAAGGGAAGTAGCTAGAAATTATATCAAATTATATTACAAAATAGTACAGATAAAAGTCAGAGGGGGGGCTGTCATTCTTTCCTTTTTTTGAGACAGCATCTCATGTAACCCAGGCTGGCCTCAAACTTAGCTGATAGACAAGGATGACATTGAACTTGTAACCATCCTGCTCCTGCTCCTTTGTGTCTGTATTACAACTATGGATGACCATGTCTAGCTGAGAATTAGGTTAGCTGTCCTCACCTGAACCAGGGCTTGAACAAAGAAAAAAAATTAATATTTTACTCAATATTTTTATTTCTATACATATGAATGTATTTCCTGTATGTGCACCCATGCCATGCAATGCCCACAGAGGTCAGAGAAGGGCACCAGTTACCCTGGAACTGGTAATAGGAGAGTTAATAACTGCTATGTCGGTGCTGGGAACTCAACTTTGGAGTATTGCAAGAGCAACCAGTGCTCTTAACAAATGAACCATCTCTCCACCCTTCAACCCTTTCTTCTTACATCCAAAGGTATGTAAAAATTATCACATTCAAAGAGTATTAGGAAGGCAAATTTATGAGGTCAGCTTGACTCAATCAAGGGGAACCCAGAGAGAAGGTTAAAGCATTACTTCTCATTCAATGCATTAACTAATGCATCAGTAGACATAGGGCCTTCTACCTATTGATGAATGGTAGTCTCTCATTTGACAGAAAGATTATACTGCCCCACAACTTGTCTATATGTTTCTAAAGGATGGTGTAATGTGAATTCCTGGACTCACTGGGAATAACATCTAATTTGCTGGAGATGTGGAGAGAACACAAAGTCAGACACTCCTTCTCTCTTATTTTGTCCCTTGGCATGAAAGTTCCAAGATATCCTGCTTTGGAAACCCAGGATTTGTACTGGCTTCCACTTCCCTTAAGGCTCTGAAGCTCTGGGCCTCAGACTAGAAGATATACCATCAGCATGTTTGGTCCTGGGGCCTTTGGACTTCAACTGACCACATGACACATGCTTCTCTAGTTTGCAGAAAATCTGTCATAGGAAGTCTCAGCTTTGTTGACTGAGTGAGCCAATTCTGCTAATAAATCCTCTCTCATGGATTGATATCATGAATATAGCTCTGCCCATATCTATCTACCTGGAGTCTGCAGTGCATTGGTCTATTCTTTGGCAGGACACTGAATAAAAAAAGTATGTTACATCAATGAATCCAAAAGTTGGTTATTTGAGAGGATAAACAAGATAGACAGATCTCTAGCCCAGTTAACCAAAAGAAAGAAACAGCAACTCCAAATCAATAGACTTCATGATGAAATGGGAAACATTACAACAGACAATGAAAAGATCCAGACAATCATAAAGGTATACTTCAAAAACTTATACTCTACTAAATTTGAAAATCTAAGAGAAATGTATGAATATCTAAAATCCTGGGAATCAGGCTTAACCAAGAAAGAGACTGACAGCTTAAACAGACCCATAATATATGAAGGAATTGAAAATGCAATAAGAAACTTCCCAAGTAAAAAAATAAAGCCCAAACCCAGGTGGTTTCATGGGAGAATTCTATAAAACATCTACAGAGAACTTATAACCATTATTACTCAAACTATTCAGAAGGATACAAGCAGAGGCAGAGGGAAATCACCCAAATTTTTTTTCTATGAAGTCAGAATTAATGAAATACCAAAACCAAGCAAAGATACAACCAAAAGCCATATACAACAAACCCACAGCCAACATCAACCTAAATGGAGAAAAGTTAGAAGCATTCCCCTTAAAGGCAGGAACCCAGAAAGAGTACCCCCTGTGCTGGATAGCTTTAGTGTCAACTTGACACACCTGGGTTGAGGAAGCCTCAATTAGGGAATTGGCTCCATTGGATTGGCCTGCGGTCACATCTGTGGAGTATTGTCTTGATTGTTGGGCAATGTGGGAGGGCCCAGCCCACTATGGGTGGTGCCACCTCTGGGCAGATTGTTGTGTACCATATAAGAAGGCAGGCTAGTCATAAGCCAGGGGAGCAAGCCAGTGGGCAGCATTCCTCCATGGCCTGTGCTTCAGCTCCTGCTTCCAGGTTCCTGCCCTGAGTTCCTGCCTTGGGCTCCCTAAGTGATGAACTGTAACCCAGGAGATGTAAGCTGAATAAACTCTTTCCTCCCCAAGTTGGTGTTGGTCAGAGTGTTTTGTCACAGCAATGGAAGACAAATTAGAACACCCCCTATTGCCACTCATCTTCAATATAGTGTTTGAAATGCTTGTTAGGACAATAAGGCAAGAAAAGGAAGTTAAAGGAGTAATAGTTGGAAAAGGATGTCAAGCCATCTCTTTTTGCAGATGACATGATAGTTTACTAAGGCATGAAAAAAACTCCACCAGAAAACTCCTACTAGAAACCATTAAGACTTTCAATAAAGTGGCAGGATACAAAATTAACATAGAAAAATCAGTAGCCTTTCTTTACACCAACAACAAGCAACAGAAGAAGGAATATAAGGAGACATTCTCACTTACAATAGCCCACCCCCCCCAAAAAAAAACAATGAAATATCCCGGAATAAACCTAACCAATGACACTAAAGATCTCTTCAACAAAAAATTTAAACCCCTGAAGAAGGAGGCTGAACAAGACATCAGAAGATGGAAAGACCTCCCATGCTGATGGATTGGAAAAATTAATATAGTAAAAGTGTCCATTCTACCCAAATTAATATACAATTCAATGCAATCCCAATTAAAATCCCTATGAATTGTCATAAGCAAGCTTGATAACAATAGCTTCAACTTTGCTGAGATCCCATTTGAACAGCAGAGCCATGTCTGCTTGCTATGTTTCTGGAGAATAGCTAACATGCTTTCTATTTCCAACAGGATGACAGATTAGATCATTCTGAGCAAGCTCCTGACTGGAAAAGCTGAAGTGTTAGATAAAACATATATGTTCAGTTCTTCTAAAAAGTGTGCTGAGTTAGCACAGCTAAAGAAGTGATTCAGAGTCCAAAGACAAAGTGAAAAAAGAAACACTGAAAGAGAAGAGGTTTCCTTTTGAGGCTACAAAAGATGCAAGAAACTATAGTTTAAACCTGGAGTTTCCACAGAAATGGAGCCTACAAAGGTAACCTCTGCAAAGTTAGCCCCCACAGACTACAGACTCAAGGGAAAATTTTATGAGAGTAAAAACTTGCATGTATCATTCCTGTGCTGACTGAAAAGAGGAAAAAAACAGATCTGAATACTTTCTGCCGCTTGGCAACATTACAGAAATTTACAGTCAAATTTCATTCTTCTGTTTGGATATTTTAAAATGTATACTGGACTTGTTGGCTCAGGCCTGCATTCTGAATATTTGAGAGGCTGAGGAAGGAGGACTACCACTAGCTCAAGGTTGCCTGGGCTTGACAGTAAATGTCAGGCTCCCCTAGCCTATGGAGCAAGACTCTGCCTCAAAGAAACAAAACGAAAAATAATTAAGGAAATAAAAATGAAAATACCAGTGTGAAGTAAAGTGATCCTGATCTGATACTGCAGCCACTCAAAAGGTCCCAGCAACCATCAAAGCAGGTTGGGTAATGATAGTGTAAGTATCAGGAAATTCCCACAAAGTGCCAAGAATAATGAGCAAAACAGGGCCAGAAATGAGAAAGCAGAACCCAAACCACAGAAGTGCAGGGAAATAGTATAGGCATAATAGCAGAACTTGATGTTTTCAGTGATTGCAAGAACAAATGAAAAACATCATTAAAAATATAAATTTAGTATAGTTAAGGCAACACACAGAAGTTGGAAAACAGCAGTAGAGTAAAAATACACCCATACTTAGATTTAAATATTTGTAAAAAACCTGATGTTGCAGCTCCTCCGGGCCAGCCAGAGAAGTTTAGGTCATGGCCAAGAAATGGGGGAGAGAATTCGGCAGAGGCAACACAGAGACTCCAGGACTCGGATGAAAAGCAGGCAGATTGTAAGCTCCTGCAGACTTGTTTAATCAGGGAGAAATAGGGAAATTATATATATATATATATACATATATATATATATATATATATATATATATATATATATATGTAGGCGAAAAATGTAAATCCATTTTGTTATATTTATGTATTTTTATCTTTTTTTTTTCGTCTNAACCACTCTCTCTGACCCCAGCACACCAAGGCGGAAAAAAAAAAAAAAAAACCAGCTCATCTTCTTTGTCCTTTGAAAACTGAAAGATCAGGTATAATTTTGATTTTACCTTGCACCTATTATTTGCAGTGTTTCTTCTCTGAGTATGTGGTTTGAATGGGAATGTCTCCCAGAGGCTCAAGCTTCTGGATCTTTTTCCCGGTTGGTGTCAGACGTGTGGTCATTTTTTTTTTTTTTTTGCTGTTGAAAGAAGAGGCAACCACTGGGGTGGGCTTGAGAGTTCTTAAGCTTTGCCTGATTTCAAATCGCTTTCTGCTTCCTGTGCCTTTTCAAAAGATGTAAGTGCTTCCTTCTCTTTGTCCCCTGTCACCTCCTACCCACATGCCTCCCTGCATGATGGACTCTTGATTCCCCCGGGCAGCCCTAGGCAGATATGAACTCTTCTTGTTTGAATTCCCTTGGTCATAGTTTTTATACAGCAACAGAAAAGTAACTATGCCACAGTCATTGGTTTTCTTTTTATAAGATTTTGTGAACACTATGAACCCAAACAACATGAGAGAAGTTACCCTAGAGATAGTTACTAAAACAAACTGGTTGGAGCCGTCTGGGGGAAGCTCTAAGCCAGAACAAGGTGGAGAAAGAGCTCTGCAGTTCAGTCAATGCAGACCCCAGATCTTGTGTATGGTTGAATGTGGGGAGATGTTGAAGACTCACAGAACATACAACACTGGTATCATATGATTCATATAATTAGCAGCCTGGTGAGCAAGCTTTAGGGAAACCTAAATGTCTAAAGATCAGTCCTATACAGCTGGATAACTACAGAGGATACTTTGTTATATTTTGATTTTTGATTGAACGGGGAAAAGCTAGTCAACTTCCTCCCATAGCATGTGGGGAACGTAGTTAAGATTGCTTAGCCTGTATTAGTCAGCTTTAAAAGAAATTTTTAAATGATGGTGATTTCAAGCTACGAGTAACTGAGCTAGACTACAGTAATTCTGAGAAGGGTACATGTAACTGGGCTAGGCTACAGTAATTCTGAGAAGGGTACACGTAACTGGGTTAGGCTACAGTAATTCTGAGAAGGGTACACGTAATCGGGCTAGGCTACGGTAATTCTGAGAAGGGTACACGTAACCGGGCTAGGCTACGGTAATTCTGAGAAGGGTACACGTAACCGAGCTAGGCTACGGTAATTCTGAGAAGGGTACACGTAACCGGGCTAGGCTATGGTAATTCTGAGAAGGGTACATGTAACCGGGCTAGGCTACGGTAATTCTGAGAAGGGTACACGTAACCGAGCTAGGCTATGGTAATTCTGAGAAGGGTACATGTAACCGGGCTAGGCTACAGTAATTCTGAGAAGGGTACACGTAACCGGGCTAAGCTACAGTAATTCTGAGAAGGGTACACGTAACCGGGCTAGGCTACGGTAATTCTGAGAAGGGTACACGTAACCGGGCTAGGCTACGGTAATTCTGAGAAGGGTACACGTAACCGGGCTAGGCTATGGTAATTCTGAGAAGGGTACACGTAACCGGGCTAGGCTACGGTAATTCTGAGAAGGGTACACGTAACCGGGCTAGGCTACGGTAATTCTGAGAAGGGTACACGTAACCGAGCTAGGCTACGGTAATTCTGTGAAGGGTACACGTAACTGGGCTAGGCTACAGTAATTCTGAGAAGGGTACACGTAACTGGGCTAGGCTACAGTAATTCTGAGAAGGGTACATGTAACCGGGCTAGGCTACAGTAATTCTGAGAAGGGAAAACCTGACCTGAGGCAACTCTACTTTTGGTACTACCTGCAGCTGTGTTCAGGGCCTTCGGCAACATAACTTCTTTGGTCTTCTATTTCCTTACCTTTGAAATAAACATTACAATATCTTCCTGAGGGGGTTAAGGACTTTAAATAAGACAGAGAAGGGAAGTAGCTAGAAATTATATCAAATTATATTACAAAATAGTACAGATAAAAGTCAGAGGGGGGGCTGTCTTCTTTCCTTTTTTTGAGACAGCACCTCATGTACCCCAGGCTGGCTCCAAACTTAGCTGATAGACAAGGATGACATTGAACTTGTAACCATCCTGCTCCTGCTCCTTTGTGTCTGTATTACAACTATGGATGACCATGTCTAGCTGAGAATTAGGTTAGCTGTCCTCACCTGAACCAGGGCTTGAACAAAGAAAAAAAATTAATTATTTTACTTCAATATTTTTATTTCTATAACATTTATGAATGTATTTCCTGTATGCATATAAGTGCACCCATGCCATGCACTGCCCACCAGAGGTCAGAGAAGGGCACCTGATCCCCTGGAACTGGTTAATAGGAGATTATAACTCTATGTCGGTGCTGGAACTCAACCTTTGAGTATTGCAAGAGCAAAGAGCCAGTGCTCTTTAACAATGAACCATCTCTCCAACCTCAAACCTTTCTTCTTACATCCAAAGGTATGTAAAAATTATCACATTCAAAGAGTATTAGGAAGGCAAATTTATGAGGTCAGCTTGACTCAATCAAGGGGAACCCAGAGAGAAGGTTAAAGCATTACTTCTCATTCAATGCATTAACTAATGCATCAGTAGACATAGGGCCTTCTACCTATTGATGAATGGTAGTCTCTCATTTGACAGAAAGATTATACTGCCCCACAACTTGTCTATATGTTTCTAAAGGATGGTGTAATGTGAATTCCTGGACTCACTGGGAATAACATCTAATTTGCTGGAGATGTGGAGAGAACACAAAGTCAGACACTCCTTCTCTCTTATTTTGTCCCTTGGCATGAAAGTTCCAAGATATCCTGCTTTGGAAACCCAGGATTTGTACTGGCTTCCACTTCCCTTAAGGCTCTGAAGCTCTGGGCCTCAGACTAGAAGATATACCATCAGCATGTTTGGTCCTGGGGCCTTTGGACTTCAACTGACCACATGACACATGCTTCTCTAGTTTGCAGAAAATCTGTCATAGGAAGTCTCAGCTTTGTTGACTGAGTGAGCCAATTCTGCTAATAAATCCTCTCTCATGGATTGATATCATGAATATAGCTCTGCCCATATCTATCTACCTGGAGTCTGCAGTGCATTGGTCTATTCTTTGGCAGGACACTGAATAAAAAAAGTATGTTGTTAATCAATGATTGCAAAAGTTGGTTCTTTGAGGAATAAACAAGATAGACAGATTCTCCGTAGCCCCAGTTAACCAAAAGAAAGAAAACAGCAACTCCAAATCACATAGACTTCATGATGAATGGGAAACCTTATCAAGACAATGAAAAGATCCAGACAATCATAAAGGTATACTTCAAAAATAACTTTTAACTCTACTAAATTGAAAATCTAAGAGAAAGGTTATGATGACAATATCTAAAATCCTGGGAATCAGGCTTAACCAAGAAACAGAGATTGACAGCTTAAAACAGACCCATAATATAGGAAAAAATTGAAGATGTAACAAGAAAAAAAAAAAAAAACTTCCCAAGTAAAAAAATAATAAGCCCAAACCTAGGTGGTTTCACATGGGAGCATTCTATAAAACATCTACAGAGAACTTTTATAACCATTATACTCAAACTATTCAGAGGATACAAACAGAAGGCAGAGGGAAAATTCACCCAAATTTCTTTTTCTATGAGGTCAGATTTATGAAAATTACCAAAAAAAAAAAAAAAAAAAAAAAAAAAAAAAAAAAAAAAAAAAAAAAAAAAAAAAAAAAAAAAAAAAAAAAAAAAAAAAAAAAAAGAAGCATTCCCCTTAAAGGCAGGAACCCAGAAAGAGTACCCCCTGTGCTGGATAGCTTTTAGTGTCAACTTGACACACCTGGGTTTAGGAAGCCTCAATTAGGGAATTGGCTCCATTGGATTGGCCTGCGGTCACATCTGGCTTATTGGCTTGATTGTTGGGCAATGTGGAGGCCCAGCCCACTATGGGTGGTGCCACCCTGGGCAGACTGTGTGTACCATATAAGAAGGCAGCGCTAGTCATACCCATGGAGCAAACCAGTGGGCAGCATTCCTCAATCGGCCTGTGGCTTCAGTCCTGCTTCCCGGTTCATGCCCTGAGTTCCTGCCTGGGCTCCCTAAGTGATGAACTGTAACCCAGGAGATGTAAGCTGACTCAACCCTTTCCTCCCCATGTTGGTGTTGGTCAGCGTGTTTTGTCACAGGCAATGGAAGACAAATTAGAACACCCCCTATTGCCACTCATCTTCAACATTAATAGTGTTTGAAATGCTTGTTAGGACAATAAGGCAAGAAGAAAAGGAAATTAAAGGAAGTAATAGTTGGAAAAGGATGTCAAGCCATCTCTTTTTGCAGACGATATAGTTCTATAAGGCATGAACAAAAAATCTCCACCCGAAAAACTTTCCTACTAGACACCATTACGCACTTTCAATTAAAGTGGCAGGATACAAAAGTAAATAGAAAAATCAGTAGCCTTTCTTTACACCAATCCAACAAGCACAGAAGAAGGAATATAAGGAGACATTCTCACTTACAATAGCCCACCCCCCCCAAAAAAAAAAAACAATGAAACATTATTCCCGGAATAAATTAAACCTAATCAATGACACTAAAGATCTCTTCACAAAAATTTACAACCCCTGAAGAAGGAGGCTGCTGACAAGACCTCAGGAAGATGAAAGGACCTCCCATGCTGCTGGATTGGAAAAAATTATATAGTAAAAGTGTCCATTCTACCCAAATTAATATACATATTTCAATTGCAATCAATAAAATCCCTCTGAATTGTCATTTTTTTTAAGCAAAGTGATAACAATAGCTTCAACTTTGCTGAGATCCCATTTGAACAGCAGAGCCATGTCTGCTTGCTATGTTTCTGGAGAATAGCTAACATGCTTTCTATTTCCAACAGGATGACAGATTAGATCATTCTGAGCAAGCTCCTGACTGGAAAAGCTGAAGTGTTAGATAAAACATATATGTTCAGTTCTTCTAAAAAGTGTGCTGAGTTAGCACAGCTAAAGAAGTGATTCAGAGTCCAAAGGACAAAAGTGAAAAAAAGAGAAACACTGAAGAGAAGAGGTTTCATTTTGGAGGCTTACAAAAAGAGCAAGAACGAAAGAAGAAACTATAGTTTAAAACCTGGAGTTTCCACAGAAATGGAGCCTACAAAGGTAACCTCTGCAAAGTTAGCCCCCACAGACTACAGACTCAAGGGAAAATTTTATGAGAGTAAAAACTTGCATGTATCATTCCTGTGCTGACTGAAAAGAGGAAAAAAACAGATCTGAATACTTTCTGCCGCTTGGCAACATTACAGAAATTTACAGTCAAATTTCCAGTCGTCTCGTTGGATATTTTAAAATGGTATACTGGACTGGTTGGCTCAGGCCGTTGCATGCGGAAAGATTGAGAGGCTGAGGACGGAGGACGACCACGAGTCAAGGGGGTGGTAGTGGTCCTGGGCTTGACAGTAAAGGTCAGGGCTGCCCCTGCCGAGGAGCACGACTGCGGCTCAAAGAAACAAAACGAAAAATAAGGAAGGAAAGAAAAATTGAAAAAAATCCAGGGTGAAGAAAGGTGAGCCTGAGCTGAGACGGCAGCCACGCAAACCGGTCCCAGCAATCCAGTCTAAACTAGGTTGGGAAGGATAGTGTAAGGATCAGGAACGGCCCACATAAGGGCCAAGACTAATGGAGCAAAACATGGGCCAGAAATGAGAAGCAGAACACAATACCATGCAGAAGGGCAGGGTGGAAAGAGGAGAGGTCAGAATTCGCAGAAACTGGAGGGGGCAGTGAGGGCAAGAACAAAGGGAAAAAAGCATGAAAACAGAGAAAGGTCGTATAGTGCAGGCCAATCACAACCGAAGTTGGAAAACAGCAGGAGAGGAAAAAGTAACACCCATAATTGAGGGATAAGATGTGGGGTAAAAAAACCGGACGGTGCAGCGCGCTCCGGGCCAGCCAGCGCCAGAGACGTTGGGCATGGCAAGAACAGGGGGGAGAGGAATGCGGCCGAGGCAACACGAGACTCCAGGAAAGCGGAGGAAAAAGCAGGCAGCTTTGGAAGCCTGCAGGACTTGTGTATCAGGAGCAAGAGGAAAGTAGGAGAGAGAGATAGACAGAATAGATTATAGATGGAGAGAGATATATATAGATAGATTATATAGATATATAGATAAACAGATAATAGATAGATATATTAGATGATCTTAATATCAGATATAAGATATATACATATAATATAGTTTATATTATACTAATCATATATATTATGTATACGAATATATATACATAATATATAAACCTTTATATATATATATCTATAATATATATATATGTAATCATCTCAGCTTCTTCTGTGAATATGCCTGGTGTAGATCATTGGCCCAGGTCACTGACTCAGCTATTACCATGGTTAAGTTTGAAGAACAGGTTAGACCTGTTTGGCAGGCGAACCAGTAAGCACTCTGGTGTGCAGGTGAGTAATAATGCTCTACACATTTCCACCCCTTTTTTGTTTTTTGCTTTTTGTGGGTTTTTTTGGTCTTTTTGAGACGGGGTATCTCTATAGCCACAGCTATCCTGGAACTCTCTCTGTAGGCCAGCCTGGCCTTGAACTCACAAAGATCTGCCTGCCTCTGCCCCCGAGTGCTAGGATTAAAGGTGTGTGCCACCATGCCTGGCTCACCCCTTTGTATTTAAAGAGAGTGACAAACAGAGGGGAGCCTGAGTGTATGGCTCAGACATTGTTGGCCCCACCTCTAGCATTCAAGACATTTAACTGTGCCTGTTTTAAGTTGTCCTGATTAACAGGATCTTACCCATCATTGGCTAACCAGCCACCGAGCAAAGAAGCTAAAAGCAGTTTGGGTGGGAGTAGAGGCATGGGGGTTTACCACCATGACTCTTAAATGGCAGAGAGCCAAACATGAACTACATCATCCTCTGGAAAGACTCGATGAGAGCCTCTGTTGATGACAACAGTAAGGAAATGGGCCATGGTCTTAATAACTGGTTTCTGGCCACAAGAAAAATGGAGCAGGCACCCGAAGAGGAGAAGACAGAGGCCGGTGGTGGTGGTGGTGGTGGTGGTGGTGGTGGTGGTGGCGCACACCAGCAGGATATCCTGAAGAGGCAAAGGAGGGCAAAAGGCCAAGAAGGCCCCAAGTGACAAGAGCTGAGGGGCCAAGAATGGCCCACATGTTGGGCCAGACATAGGTAACAAAAAATCGTATAAATATGCCAGTCATGTATTCAACTGCCTAAGACGTTAGTTGAGTGCACAAAATAAGTAGTAAACATTTAATGAAAAGATATCTATGATATCCAAATTTAATGGGTGGGCTGGAGTGAGGAGGTTGTGCTATTGGAGTTGACTATAGTGACATCGGCCCCAGTGTCCACAATACCCTAATGGGTGAACCAATGAGCTTGATGGTCATTTGTGGTGAGTGGCCATAAATAGGCAGGGTCCAAAGGATGTGCGGGGGTTTCTCTCTTACTAACAGGGCTGAGGGCTGCCCCACTTGAACTTTAAAGACTGTTTGTTGGATGTAACGGGAGCCAATTTGCAATCTTTGGCCCAATGGAAAACTTTTCTGCATTTGGGGCAAGGAGTCTTGAGTTTGGTGAGGGATTTGGACAAGATTGCAAAAAGTGACCCTTCCTGCCACATCCCCAACAGACAAGGAGCTTGGAAGGTTTGCATTTGTTATGGGGAAAAGGCAATGAGCACCTCAAAAGGAGCTGAGGCCAGTGGGGTTAAGGTCATGGTGGCAATGTCCCAGTTACGAAGGTCTTCATTTCATACCGATGTAACAGCATTGTGGGTGTGGGAATTCATGCCTTCCCAGGTGAGATCTTTGATCAGGGCATCTCTAGCAGGGCCAGGGGGTGTGCAGTGATAGACAGCCATGGTAACCCTAATGAGAAAACAGAAAAATGTTCCCTGCATGTTGAACCAAATTGCAGAAGTAAGAGTCATGCTTTTGTGGAGTACAGGACTTAAGGCTCTGTATGGCCATGTCTTTAATTTGGTCAAAGTATTGAGGGATACCAATAAGGGATTGGTTCACGGGGTCAGTAAAAGTTACCACAACTGATAAGCATGTCCAAGGTGATGGGGATATTATAATGTATGTTAGTGCATGCCTGACCTTCTGCCATGTCATCATACACCGCCTTCCGTTGAAGGAATGCTGCAGGGTCATGGACTGCTTGAGCAAGGTGTACCAATCATAATGCGATTGAAGGTTAATGGTCCAGTGGGCAAGAACCTGTTTGAAATAAGGGGGATCTGAACCAGCTTCTTGTGCTGCTTTACAAATAAGGGATAGGTCAGAAAGGAGGTGGGGGATCCAGAGCGGAGCAGCAGCTTTGGCACCCACATTGACAGGGAGTGCATGCAAGTGTGAGGGTGGATGAAGGAATAGGTTCTGAGAGGAATGGGGTAAGAGGGGGAGCTGAGGGAAAAGGGGGAACATGGGAGAGAGCTTCCTGGGCCTCGCTCTGAGGGTGTACTGGCAGGGGTGAATGAGCATTCCTAGCAGGACCAACTGAAGGGAGTCTCTGTGAGTCAGGAGCAGAAGGGAAAAGGGGGAACATGGGAGAGAGCTTCCTGGGCCTCGCTCTGAGGGTGTATTGGCCTAGCAGGGGCAGGTGAAGGTAGTTTTTGTGAGTCGGGAGCAGGAGGGGAATTCTCATTCAATTGAAAATCAGGTAGATAGGGAAGGGCCAGTTTTTCTTCAGTGTTTTTGTAGTTATGTTCCTGTAGATTGTCCTCTGCCAAGGAGCCTTTAAAAAGGCTTACAGTTGAGGTGTAGCTGGTGCTGACGGTGGAGTCTTGCTTGACTCAGGGAGACCCATATTTGCTTTATTGGTTTAATGGCCTTTGGTAACACTCTCTGGCATTCCAGAGGCCATCTGTACACTTGCATGTGTGGTCTCAATACATCCCTCCCATGTTAACGTCAGGTCTTCGGCAGCAGGGTCTTATTGCCTCTCCTCCTGTAGGTATCCCAACTTAGAGGCAAGGAGCCCTTACCTTTTGTGGGGCCTTGGATCCCCTGGCCAACATCCACCTGGTAGAACAATCCATTGCTGATGTCAGAGCTCCTGTATTAATATATTTTGCCTGAGTGCATAGCCCTAGGACTTTAGTATTATATTTGGTTCTGAACAGAGAGTAATCCCTTCCACAGTTCCCATGTCTAGTAGTCAATTAAAGAAAGCAGTTTTACCGGTTTTATAAGAGATTACCTCTACAATAGTTGTCTCCAATTTACAGTTGGGGAGCGACCTCATCATTGTCATATTTCTCCTTGTTCTATGGGTGGGAAGGCAAGGAAGTCTCTCATATCAGAACCTTTGTGGCACCTAGAAGGTAAGTTTCATTAGGACTCATTATAACTAGTTGTTACATGTAGGATCCACAGAGGGGTTCGATGTTTATGGCAATCTGAGGCTTTTCTTCCTTTGAATGTTCAGACGGGTCAGCCTTTCCGTTG